>VZRS01006704.1:204689-228997 GCA_013398055.1 Ifrita kowaldi
TTTCAGCCCCAATTTCTATTTTTTGTGGGTTTTGGAAAAAAAAAAAAGGAATTACTATATAGCTTTTGTGATACCCAGAACGTATTTAAAGGAACAATGTTACACTGTGGTTCAGATGTCTCCCTACAACACATGCCTGTTGAATGCTGCAGCCTGTCTGGATACATCCATCTAATCATATCTGATTTCAGACACTGTTGGCACATTTTTAAAAATTTGCCAGGAAGTCATATGATGGCACAGAGAGAGGGAAGAGAGGGGAAGCTATCTATGAGCATTGCTAGGGGAACACAGATGAGGGAAAGGGCCTGGGAACCAGACAGTAGGTGCATTTTCCAGTCTCTGAGAAACTTTTTCATTGCACGTCACGACATAAAACATTCCAAAGCGCGTTGTAGATTTGAAATATTAATAGGAATTCATCAAGCTCCATAGACGGACGCTTATTTCCCCATTTGCTATGTACAAAGCAAAGGATTAACACCACTGGCAATATTTGTGTCAGGCCATACTGATTAATTTAATATTCTGATTGGATGAGCAGCAGAGTTTTAACGGCTGTTAACTTTCTGGCAAGCGAGGCTGAGGAGGTGATAATGAGATTAACATTTGGAGGACCTGATTTGCTTTTGCGCTGTATTTAATTACTACTTTGACACCAACTGGTATGGATTGTGCAGATATGCTGATAGATACCCATATTTGCTAAACTATAATATTGGCTTTAAAGAAATGTGTTAAATTCTGAGATTTCAAAAACACTTTGCGCAGACATGAAAATTATGTAATCTCATGCTCAATTAATAGCACCTTAAAGAGGATATTTGGAGCAAGCAGAGTGACTACAGGAAATGAAAAAGGGTATTAATCAGCAATGAAAGTTACACATTATGTACATTAAAGGTTAGGAAAAATAGTATTAATATAGGTTGCCAAAAATTGACTGAGATCATCAAGCTGACTTAGATTTTGCAAATGAAGTTAAAATAAGTCTTACAATTATCTTAAGCTCTATAAAATAAAAGCAAAAGAGAGAGGAAAAAGAGACATTAACACAGTCAGGTCTGCTTTAAGATTTTGTCATCTCTTTCTTCCTCTTAAAAAAGAAACATGGTTTGGATCATTCTTCAGTAAGAAGAGTCATGTAAAGAAATATAAAGCCACGTAAAGCCATGTAAAGCCATGTAAAGTTTCTGCTGAATGTTGAAATACAAAATAATTAAGAGCATAGTGTAAGCAACACAGAAAAAAAATGTTACCTTTCCTTAAACCAACTCATAATTGCTGAACATGGTTTTCTGAACAGGAATGTGGTTTTGACCAGCCATAGGTGAAAGGAGAAAAGACAACAGATAAGACTAGGAAGCTGGAGTGTATTTTTTATAGAGATGGTCAACAGTTGCTCTTAGGACTAGTCTCAAGGACTTTTTCAAGAAGATTTGCTAAAGGCAGGAAGATAACATACGCTGAATAAAAATTTAAATTTATACAT
Organism: Ifrita kowaldi; assembly: GCA_013398055.1. Taxonomy (NCBI): domain Eukaryota; kingdom Metazoa; phylum Chordata; class Aves; order Passeriformes; family Cinclosomatidae; genus Ifrita; species Ifrita kowaldi. The sequence goes on from VZRS01006704.1 coordinate 206,182, forward strand.
AAGAAACAAATGCTGTTACTATTTGGTTTACCAGAAAAAGCTTATTAGGACTATAGCCTGTTTATACACAGTTCAGAGTTTGAGGAAGCATAGGGTTTTAAACATGTACCTTCTAAACACACAATTTGTACTTGTATGTACAAAATCTTATACATTGTTCTCAGTTTTCATTGGCAGAGCAAAGCATGTATTTAATCATCTTGACCTCCAAGAAGGAAACTCCAGAGAAGCCTCCTTTCAGACAGCTATTGTTTTGGACCCAACTTCAAGCTGAAACAATCTTTGTGGAAAAATCTGACCACACTGGTACTGTTAATACATAGAGCGTGTCCTTCAGAGCCTTTCTCCTCACAAGAGCACATGTGTTGGAAGGCAGGAAACAGAGAGAGAGAATCCAACTGGCATGTACACAAAAGCTCATTTTGATGTTCCACAACTGCAAATGCAATTTTCACACACTGTGTAAGTTCATTTGCACTGTTAGTGCAGTGGAAAAAGCCTTAGGGTAAAGGAAAGCTAGGTCTTTTTCTTCAGGTGCTTCTGTCTCTTTGTAACAACTAATTGATATCCCTTGCAGCCCTCTTTTGCTGATGAAGTATGCTCTAGGTATCAAAGGTCAGGGTCACCAAAAGATATCCTGGGATGATTTTCTTTCTTTTCTATTGGTTATTTGTGTTGTAGTAAACATATTATTTATTTTAATCTCACATTTATAATGTTTTTCTCCCTCACAACTCTGAAAAATTTACTTACTGCTTAGGGACCAATGATGTGAAATGACAGAACACATAGCTGGAGTACAAAAGAATAGCTATCAGTGCTGCTGTGAAGTGGTGATGTGTAGATCCCAGCTACCTTTCCCACCTGATTTGTGGAAACCAGGACAAACCGTCCAGTTTCAGCCTTTGCTACTGTTTCAGCTTTAATGTCAACTTCACGGAAGCCCTTTGACATAACTTCAAAGCTAAAACAGTTAAACGAGACTGACAGCCCTGAAACAGCTGAAGGAGGATCTGTTGAGCTGCTGTGGCTGGATGTGCAAGCACAGGAGATAGTGCTAGATGCTTCAACAGCATCATTCTGGTGTGCTGGGGACACCGTGTTAACAGTTGCACAAGTCCCGCAAAAGGGTGATAATTCTGATGCTTATGGGATTCCTTACATTTGCTCTGCATCTGTCATGGTTTTCATCTATACACATGCAACCATGAATTTTTAATGTCCATAAGGATAAAGGATGTCTTAAATCTGAAGTCTATTAAGCCATCACTTCCTACACTTCTTTCAAATTCCTTTCTGAATGACAAGGGCTCGATGCTCCTCCAAATCCAAAGCTATCAGGACAAACAAGAGAAATAAATTTCAGCAAGGCAATGGAATGAATAATCAATACACATAATAATTTTCATCCACTTTGCTAGGTCTTGAACTTTTTATTCAAGCCTACAGTGCATTCCACTGCTTCAAATCCATGGCTCATTCCCAGGAAATCTTAAAGCTGTAAAAAAAAATAGACCTTGGGAAATATCACAGTACAGGTTGAAATGTCTAGACTGACTTGTCTTTGGCACCATAAGAGGGGAAATTTTCTGAACTGTTTTGAATGATTTTGCTGACTGATCATAGGTAGAAATCTTTTTGGGGAGTCTTTTACCGAAAAATCTGACAGACACTGCAGAGAGATTTTCTGAGTTGAAGAGACTGAATAACTGTTCGGTGAAGGAATGGTAAACATCATGACTCTGTCTAGACCTAGCAATCAAACCAAAAAAATGAAAAGAGAAGAAAAAAATGTTAATAATTTTAAGAACAGATTATTACTCAATAATACACAAAGGACAGGCAAATACGCATTTGAGCAGCTGAAGTGTCCCTGTTGCAGATTTATATTCCTAACAGGGCTTTCCAGTCACACCCCGGACATTACACATCTGTCTGCCCACTATAAGCCTTTTTTTCCTCTTTTTGTTTACTTCACTAATATTTGAAATGCAATCCAAGGCATCTTGCTTATTAAACTGGAGAGACTTCAAATTTGCTTTTGCACAATAGGAGCTAATTGTCTGAGACAATTTACATCCATCAGTGCAGTGTTTTATGGCTTTCAGACTCAGTGTAAAATGAATAAATAAGAGAGCTGAAATCATTACTCTCTTTTATTACTGGAGATGTGCTGGCTAATCTGAGAGTAATTTGAATGCTAGAGGCCTGTCAAACACTGGACATCTGTCAAGGTCTATCTACAGCCCATAGTTCACAATCTGTGCCACTTAGTAGCCTCCTCTTTTTCCTATCCTGAGCATTTTCCAGGCAAAACCAAAAGTTGGAGTTAGCTGTTTAGCATGTGTATTTTTTTGTTTTCTTGCTTGTAGAGCTATTTGGAGAGATTTATAATTTTACTGTTTGGTTAAACCTGGTTGAGACTTATTTTTCTTTCTGTTGGAGAGTGATACTCTGGTAGTTTTTTATGACAGTTCTAAGATTTCATTGCTATTTTAGCATCATTATCAGATAGAAAAAGAGACCATCTGTCAATTGCCACTATCAATTTCCCTCATCTTCCCAGAGGTTGGAGCTGCTGTCCACAGAGCTGCAGAATTGTGCAGGGGAAACAACAAATGGAAAAAAAAAGGAGGGGATACACATCTAGGATAGATGCCATAAAAATAACTGTGGAGGACAGACAGACTTAGCAACAGAGGAAACAACACTTGAGGGATATGAGAAAAATAAGAGTGCTAGACATTTATGCAAGAAAAAAAAGAAACCAGACAGAGACAATATTTATAAGTAAGAATTTTGAAATAATTGTTGAAAACTAGGGGAAGGAAGAAGAGGCTTTTTAAAAAGGAAACTATAATTGGGAATGGAATAGGAAATATAGAGAAATTAGTTACCTAGGAGTGAGGCATCGTAAGAATGAAGATTTTAGAAAAAGGCTGCAGATAAGTTCCAAAGACGAAGAAAAGTTCAGTTAAGAAGAAGACTATTATGTATTACATGAAAAAAAATTCAGATTTTTAATTCAGAAGGAGACAAACTATATATTTTACTCAAGGAATTCTCTGAAAAAACCCCATAACTGCAATGTTATGGTCACTTCTGTAATGTTTAATTGGTACCAGAAAATCCACGGCAGACTTATGCTTATACTTATGCTATATTCTCCCTATTTCTTCCCCTTTTCTCCAGGGCAATCAATGTCTCTATATTGGAAGATATCCTGGGAGGAATTTCCCCTTGTATATTCAACACTTTTACATGGCATTGGTTTACAGCTGCAGAGCTCAGAAAAGGAGTGGGGCAGTCAGGAATCACCTGGTGCCAGAGTGCCTCCCAGGCCCACAAAAGATACAAATTTCCTCATGTCTGATACCAGCTTAAGTATATCCTGATTGTTCATGTCAAAATGCAGGATATTCTTACCATAAAATCATTTACTCTTTGACTGAAGTGTGTCTGGGTTTCAGTATCATTCTGCAAGGAGGCCACATCATCTTATTGTCTCATGAGATATACTAAATATCACAATAATAATAATGTCATCACAAATGTCACTAATTACAGTAATAATAAACATAATTTTTTCATGCTGCCTTCTATTAATTACTACCTAAAAGAAACTATCTCTTTTTATGAATTTCTTTGCACAGGTTCAATCATCCTTGCTGCCCTTCCCTATACTATCTTCTATTCTTCTGTCTCTGTTTAGACCAGGATTGAACACAGCATTTTGGGTGCAGCTACCACTGAGATGAGGAAGCTTGTTGGTTGAGATAAAGACAGTTTAATAGGTAAAGCAAAAGCTGAATGCACAAGCAAAAGCAAAACATGAAATTTCTTCACTTGTCATAGGCAGGCACATGTTCAGCTGGCTTTATATGTTCAGCATGACATCACGGTGTGAAGAATATCCCTTGGGTCAGTTGTGGTCTATCCTGGCTGTCTGCCCTCCCAACTCCTTGTGCAGCCCCAGCCTCTTTGCTGGGAAGGCTGTATGAGCAATAGAAAAGGTCTTGACTGTGCAAGCACTGCTCAGCTATAACAAAAACATCCCTGAATTATCAATACTGTTTCCAGCACAAATGTAAAACACAGTCCCATACAAGTTACTATGAAGCAAATTTCCTCTATCCCAGCCAAAACCAGCACCACGTCATTATCAGTAGTAATGCATTGCAGAACCTGTTTTACATAAGCGTCTCCTGTTTCTCATGTACATGTACAACGTACCAAGAAAGTTTCATTATTCCTGGTGCTGTTCATTATTCCTGGTCTGTAACACAGAAGTGTCGAGGTGGTAAAGCAGTCACCCACTGTGTTTGGACTGAAGCCGCCTGATGTTCTCCCAGGTAATTCAGCTGTGCAGTCTGGAATTATTTCCTGATGGCAGTCTGCATGGTGTTACTGTTTTCTGGAGGGCAGCAGAAGGGAGCGCACGGCTGCGCTCTGTGTCATCCCTCTGGCTGCAGCAAACCCATATTGAGCTCCCAGGTATGTTACACCTGCAAGTGTAGACGTAGATTGTGCTCTGACTGATATACTGCACAAAGCAATAAACAGTTATTTCTGAAGGAGATTGCTGTGAAAAGTGAAGGAAGCAGTGATACCTCCTTATAACTAATAAGGAAGTGTGAGATGAGTGACTGACATGTTTTGAAGACCAACTAGTGCATCAAAATAAATTACTTTTACAGAGCTCTGCTTACAGGGTATATAGCGCTCTCAAAGCTCATCAGTAAATATCACACGAAAGGAATAGAAAGGGAAAAAGCATTGGACTTTGGATAATCCTGAAAATAAACAGCCTTGTTGTGGTGAAAATAGAGTTGTTTTGATAATGCAGTCCCAAATTTCTACAAGAAATCATCAGCTGCAGGGGGAACTGAGTCCTGTTTCTTGGATCCCACAGATGTACTGCTGACATTTGCAAATATTCTCTCCTACAGTGTGGAGGAGTATGACTCAGATTATACACTGCTAAAATATTGTCTATATATATTTTTTAACATATTAGTGTTAATGTGCCATAAGGTTTAATTTATAGTGTGTAAAATGCTCTGAGATTTTTAAATATTCAGAAGTGTGACATTGCTTTTTTCACTGCACCTCTTTAATTACAATCCTTCAACAACAAAATTACAATACATAATATTATTTTTTGTGAACTGGTGTCTTTTATTTCAAAATCAGATAGCTATATTTTTTTCCCTGCAAATAAAAAAAGAACAAAGGAAAGTAAGAGCTTAGTAAATCTATTTTACAGATGATTTTCCACTGAACTCAAGCATTTACACCACTGTAGCTGTGATCAGATTAAAATTTATTTCAGTACAGATTGATGCTACTTTAGTGACCTGTGCAGAGCATGGAAGAGAGATGACTGATAGTAATCTCTGTTTGAGAAATTATGTGTCAGCTACAGTATGAGGCAAATGATCCTCTGAGTTTGTGCATCACTTAGACAAATACAATAATTGTACAGGGATAAGGATTTGTGAATTATTTTTAAAATAATCAGGAAATCTTCAAAACCTTTACAATAGTAGACTAGATCCTGCAATTGTGCATTGAGAACACTGAGACTCCATATCCTCAGGTTATGATCTGAATTTAGCAGATCTGCAGATTAACAGCAGCTGAGGGTCTGGGTTATTGCATGGGGTTTTTCCTGCATCAGACACCAGGGGATATTAATTCTGTTTTATTTAGTGGTCAGGAATAGATGCTTTGGAAAAGAGTATAAAATCGAGGTAAATGTAGTTTCCTTCCACCATCTTGCAAAAAGAGCATTACATCTGAAAATGGATGCTGCAATTAGACTGCTGGGGGCCAAGGAAAGGAGGGAGAGCTCTCCACTTGGATGTACCATACAGTCATATTTCATAATGCTGTTAGAATTTAACTGTGGAAATTACTTGTCCACGTTAAGCAAAGCTTAGTTTATTTCTGTCTCCAGTATTGTAATGAACAGTCTAATTCCTTTTAAAACAAATCTCAGGTTTGTATTTCTGAACTAGACTGATTCTATCATTAGCCAGTATGGAAAATACCATACATTGTTTTAGTTCCCTTCACCCTACAGACACTAGTCTTCTAGAACCACTTCACTATCAAAAATTTCCACTCTCATGCTATAAATTGAACAGTGTCACATGTGTTGGTTGTTTCGTATTATAAGGACAGTAAAAGTGGAACGGAAGGTGGTGTCAGCAGCATCTCTACTCCTCTGTAATTTTATCTAATGTGTCAGAATGTGTCTCAGCTCTATTTCTAATTACATTTAGAGGAGGAATATTTCAAATCAAGATTATATGTAAGGAAATACCAAGAGGTTGCCTTAATACTGTATTCTTTGACTGCTCAGGTTAGGCCAATGCCTTTTCATTATCCTTTATTGCATAGATTGGTCTTTTGGTGATAACTAAACCTGGGGATTAAGGGTCTGGTGTCTACTGATTTGAGAGCAAATCTATAGCTGGATTTTGTGAGGTTCAAGGAGTTAGGGAGCTGGTTCTAAAAATTCATTAGATTCTTTTTTTTTCTGTGTAGAGATTAGTTATTGTAATAAAAAGTTTCCGGGTTAGGCTAGAGTTTGGGAATACAACCTCTAATTATCTAATTCATTACTGGGTTCTCTAAGGCCCAAGAACCAGACAGAAAGAGATATTCAGAACTTCTAAAACCTTCTGGTTTCCTGTAATCTATTGTTAACTTTTACAGGCCTTGGAGAAAGGGAGTGAGTGACTGTTGATGAGGATCAAAGCTGCTTTTTGTTTCTGCTTTTTTATTAACTTCCTTTCTGGTTTTTTATACATTTTTTTCTGTTGGTTTTTTTGTTTTTTTGTTTTTTTTTACATAGTTACCAACCCATCTTGATATTTGGATTAGATTTAGTGTTATGGCTTAATAAAACTACTAAGAAATGATCATTCTGCTACAATTAACTTTAGAGCTAGGGCTGCAATTTGGTGCAGAATTTGGGAATATAAAGCTTCAAAAGTTCAGCTCATTACTGCAGAGCTAGAAGTTAAGAAAAGGGAATGCTGTTCACGGAAGAGAGTACCATATGTTTCACTAACTGTAGTCTGTAAGTAGAGACTGGAGTAGAGTGTGAGTTTGGGGAATCACTTGGGAATAAACCTTCAAAATTCCATTTTATTAACAGCCACTGAAGAGCCCACAGAATTAGGTAAAGGTCCAGTGACTCATGTTCTCTTTTAAGATACAACTGGTACTTCAATAATTAAAGTTAAGTTTAATTAGGGTTAGAATTCAGGGGTGTTGTTAGGGTTAGAATTTGAGAATGCACACATTCAGAGCCATGATTACTTCTGGATTCAAAAGTGCCTGCAGGGCTAGGAAGAGGGCAGAGTGTTAATAGGATCGAAATAATAGGATCTCATTTAGCCCAGGGATTTATTTCCTCGCTCTAATTACCATTATAGTAAGGATAGGGTTAGAAACAAAAAGGGCTTGAAAAATCTGTATTTTCTTACTAGTGAGACTTGCAAGGACTGCAGTCATGTAGGAAGCTGGTTTCTTCATAGACACGGGCATTTATATGGACTGCAAGAGTGGTTAAGGGTCTCACGATTGCAACTTGATTCTCTAATTCATTTGGGAACTTTTATTTTGGCAAGTAGTGCAGACTTCAATGGATTAGGAAGCTGGTTTCTTTATGAGATCTATCTTCCTTATGGCCCTTATTGAGGGCTCTACACAAGCTTATAAGCTTTGGGAATTATAAGCTTCACTGCTCCACTTAACCAACATACCTGTCAGAATCTGTAGAGTGAAAAACAGAGTTAGTGTTCATGACCACCATGGTCTCAAGTTTCTTTAAGGCTTTGGATAGATACCTTCACCATGGACTTAGGGCTCAGGGGAGAGCAGTGCTGGGATGCAGTAATATGTATTTAAACCCTGATGGTGTGCACTAGCCAAGCTCTCACTCAGCACCAGATTCAACACCTGAACTCAATTGTTATTCAAATAGAGTTCAGGCCACCTCAACCTAAAGTGCTCATTAACCTCCTACAAACAGCTGTAGCTGCAGGGCGGGCACAAGCCCTATAAATCTAGCCCTGGGAGGAGCCAAGGTTGGGGTGGTTGTTTCTGGTTGCTGTGTGTTGCTGGAGCTCTGCTCTGAGAAATCATAATCCAAGACTCAGAAGACTGCAAGCTCCAGCGCACTGGAATTCAGTCTGGATGCTCACAGTAATGGAGAAAGCACACCAAGAAAGATGATGGTGGCAGTTCTTTTACAGCCCTATTTCTGCCAGTGACCATCATCAGGGCTCATACCAACGGTGAAAGTAATGACATGGAAATTATGACAGTCTCCTATTCAGGCTGGAGAGGAGTGCTGGCAGTGGTGATAGTTGTAGTTGAGAGTAAGATTTGGTGATGTTTGGGATGCTTCTGAGTGTGATTTAGGGGTTAGGATCCTTCTGTTTGCCTGTTTAGGATAGTCAAGAGGTCACTTTATATTTATCAGATCTCCAAAAGATCCTAACCAACTTTGATTAGAATTAGGATTCTGTTTCCTAACTTTAAATCATATAAGCTATTGTATTCTCTTCAGACACTCTGAAGTAAGAAGTGGATTGAACTTCATGATGAATTACTGTTCAATTTGCTTGTGTAAAGCTTAGCTGTGAAGTTAGGAAGAAGTCAAAATTCCAGGGACAGCTGGTACCTGGTAGCTTTAAGGTTACTTTTCTTGAGTTACAAAATGGGACTTATTGTCTGTGCTCTCAACCACCCCATCTACTGAGGCCAGCATTTGTCTCAGGTTGTACTGAGGGCAATTATCTCTTCAAAAAGGTTTTTTGTTCTTGAAGCTCAAAGAGTACTTGTAGGGATTTAGAAGATGAGGATCTGTCAAGCCACTCATCCCATCTTCTCTTACAGATGGTTGACACACTATCAGGTTTGCAGACAGAATTTTCATTTGTATTTCATTGTGTATGAGTGAGCAATAAAAAGATGTAGGAACTCAGTGCATTGGTATATTTTTGCAAAGGATTCTGAGATAGGAAAAGCTTCAAGGATGTTGAAGGTTGCCATTATATCATCTTCCAGGTGATGGACTCATCAGTTCTGTATTATGAGCTTTAAAGGACATATAATCAGACTCAGGACTCGGAAATGTAATCCTTTTGGGAACTGGTTTTGAGGGTATGCTGAACTCATGTTACCACCATCAGAGCCACACCTGTGAGCCCTGGCAGATAGGAAGTTTAAGAATGAGGTAAGGATTCAGCTCAGAGATTGAGAGTTTATGTATCCCTCTTCAGGGGATCTTGTGACTGAGTCAGAACCTCTCTGTCCATTAATACATTGAAAACATCTTCTATAAAGACCCAGTTCAAGTAAGTGGGGATAGTGGTTAAAGCCAGAAAAGAGACAATGCAATAGAAAAATATGTTTTCTAATTAGGAAACATATCAAGAAAATTTTAATAGATGTCTCTTAAGTCCATAATTACAACTTTGCTGGTTACAAAACAAAATTTTGTTAAAGAACAGATATAAAGCTAAGAAAACTTTAATTGTTGATAGCAGAAGAAATTCAACCACTAAAGTTACAGCACTTAAGAAATATGTATCACCAGAAGAGTGACAGATAATAACTTTTAACTACTACTAAACAGAATATGTAACAGCTGAAGAAAGGACAGAATTTCTAACTAAGTACAGGAAAGTTCTTTAGGGAACAGATATTGTGGACATATAAAATTACATACATTTTATCTAGTAGTAAACTAATGGGAATATAACATATACTGAATGGACTAGAAATTAACAGGGCGAATCTATAAACAAAAAATCATCACTGAGTTGCTGCGTTTGTAGCTCGGATCTATTGATCTGCTACACTTAATGGCTTGGAAGGAAACATGAAAGCCATCTAGTATTACTGTGATGCAATGATTGAGGGCAGGTGACCAGTTTGGAATAAACTAAATCACACAGAGACCTGGCAATGAGAAAAGTGCATTGTGGTGTACCCAAACACAGACTTAGGCAGGTAATAACAGAAAGGGTAGGCTATGCTTGGAAGGACTGGGGGAGTCTCTCCCTGTGAGACTACAGATTCCAAAATGACTTTGGGGACCATGGTAAAAATTTAAGCAAAGAAGTGCACATCATGCAGCAGGGACAGCAGGGCTAATGCCAAACTCACAGGGGAATCTAAGAAGGAAAACTTTTCCATGATTGTCACACTTCCAACAATTTCTTGCAAAATGTATTAGTTCCTCTGTTATCATCACTATGTTTTACTTTATAAATTTATTTATGAATAATCATTTCAAATATAGTAAAATAACACCAATGACTAATGGAGTTTGGTAGCTTCCCCTTCGCTGAGATAATTCCAATATTGCCAATATCTTTCTTTTCTAAGAGTGATTTTTGGGTTTGTTTTGCTTTTATGAAGCTTGGCAGCAGAAAAGTCTTCTTTTAGGTTAAAGAACAATCAAATACAACTTCATTCTGACTGAACTAAAAATCCAGTCATAGTTGGATTTCTAGTTCCCATAGCTGATGTTGTAATACATTATTGACTTTTCTCTTCTGTAATGAGGGTGTTATCAGTTTATAGAGTTGGGTATATACCTGTGCACCTATTTCTAATATGTCTATGCACAGACAAGTTCATCCTTTGCAGAGAGATTCTGTACTGCAAATAGTTTCTTTCCATCTCCAGCCTCAGTGACTGGATAATTTCCATGACAGGACTGTATTTTTTCCCTTTCTGATTAGAGAAGTCCACCTAAGGGGGGAAAAAGAACCACAAGATTTCTAAAACAGGTCATTTTTTTTCGCTGTTTATATTCCACAATAAATACTGACTGCAACTATTGAGAAGATAAAATATTGTCTTTCCTTATTTCACTGAAATAATCATTGCTCTCAAGTGCTGGAATTGAGATATTTACTTTCAGGAGTGCAAATAATGAAAATATTACCTTTTTTATACTATACCAAAGTCACCTTCCTTCATACAAGCTTCATTTTTCACATAGTAACTGTCTTCAAGTATTTAAGATGTATTTAGAATGCAGCTGGAATAAGAGTTTTACTGGGAGAAATGTTTCTTTAAAAGGCCCCCCATCAAGTGAGTTGCCATCTCAGGCTCTTGTAATTTTGTATAACATAGTGACATTAATATTTGGTGAATTAATATGGAATTTTCTATATTCCTTAGACAAAATGTATAATGGATTAAATATTTTAAAGAGGATTTACCAGATTCCACTGCTTTTAAGCATTGGGGTTTTCCCCGTGTTTTCTGCTGGATTGAATGTACTGAGTTTGTAGGACAGCTTAGTACTTTAGACAATCTTGATGACTTTCCTTGAGAACGGTGGTCAGCACCTGGTAAAACAGGTTTAGGGAGCAGTGCAAAATGTTACTGTATGTATGACTCACCCAAGAAGAGAAGCCTGAGGATATGCTGACTGCAAGGAGTTCTGACACTGCTGCAGTGATGAAACTCTCCAGCTCAGCACCAGTACAGTGTAGGGGAACCATAAGTGAGGTTGGCAGGATCCCTGAAACTACTGGAATTGAAATTAAAGGGAAGAAAGCTCTTACGTTTAATAAAAAGACAGAATCTAAGGACAGGTGAATAATTTCAGGCATAGAAGTCCCTTTCCTGCAGCTTCTTCAATTTCTAATTCCAAACACGGGCAGAATCCTCCCTGGAACTCTGATATGACCAGAAGTATTAACCCTTGTGTTCCCTGTCCTTGGCATGAAGACAGAGGCAAAACTCATTACTTTAGGAAAGTTTGGTTCTTACAATTGCAAACGCAATATTGGAAGCACTAAGATTAACAAGCAAAATGAAAAAACTCTTGTGATATTTAATCCAATTTTGTATACTCTGAAAAAGCAAACAGACATCTTTTCCATTTTTCATCTTGGGATGAAAAAAGAAGAGTAGTCACACAGAGAAACATCTCACTTCTGGAGATGTGGGCTTCTGAATATTATTTTTTCGAACCTTATGTCCTAGATTTAATTTAAATCTGAAGAATTAGGGTACAATTTACTTGTATATTTACTATAAGTAATAATTTGACCAGTTAGATTTTGATGGAATAGTGAGATTGAATAGAAAGTACAGATATACTATTCCACTTATATAGGAGTGACCATTCCTCTTTTCCTTGTCTTTGTACAGAATCAGAACCAGAAATATCTGTTATTTTGCGTGTGTTAGGGACTCTGCAGCAGATGCTGACAGCTTGATCTTTTGACATTTAAATGAATAAGGCAAAACAAGACATTGGATTTTTGGTCTGGTTCTAGACTTGACAATAAGAGATCAAAGAAGCTATAGAAGTGGGAAATGAAGGAGGTGGAGAGGAAAAAGGAAAGGAAAGTCATGAGTATTGAATATTCAGTCATCAAACATGATTAATGCAAGTGATATAAGGGCAAAAACTTCAAGATAATAAAGCTTTGACTGTTGTCCTGATATGGCTGTTATTAAACATGAATCAATAGTTGATTACACACTTAGATCAGTCAAAACTTTCCGAATAATAATAGAGTGTAAAGTTGATTATGGCAACACATTCAGACTGAATAAGGCTTCAAGTACATTCCTTTTTGGCTATTTATAAAAAGAGATCAAAAGCACAAGCCTAGAAGGACTCATAGCTAAATGTTAATAATAAAGTCAATTTATTTTTAGGGAGTTCAACATTATTTTAAAATTCTTTATTAATGATATAATTTATCCAGAACAGTACAGAAAAAAGGATGTGGAGAAGTGAAAGAGTAGTAAGTAGCCTAGCTCTACTTTATCCAAAACAGAAGGAAGACTGAGCAGGGAATTTGTCTGGAATGCACCAAAGGAAACCAGGAAGACCGTGACAGACCGTGTCAAGCTTCTTGCAGATAAAAAGACTAGTTTCCAAAAAAATAACCCCAAACCCAAACACATTAAACATACAGCTTTTGTTTTTGAAGGTTTCATTCCTCCGCCTTACTCTCCCACAAGGTTATATGATTCTAAAGATGAACTGCTCTTGAAGAGAAATTGTTTTGTAACTTTAGTCTAATTTACCTCTTAATTTTCATATGGAAAATAGAATTGCATCATATCAATATGTAAATACCCTTTATAAGCAGAATTATTCTAATGTATCAAATTCTACATGTTTTTGAGCACAAAACCCATCATGCCTCCACTGTTCTGATTACAGAAACAGATCCTGAACTACAGTTTTCACTGCCCAGTTGCCTCCACAGAGTGTGGAGGAGGGAGCTGTATATAAGGTTAAAATCCTGTTGTGTCTTTACTGTTGGTTTCAGGGTTTTTTTAAAAGATTCTATTTTTTTTGTGGCGTATTCCAGATATGTTGGAGGAATGACCAAAGCCGAATAAGGATTGCATCAAAATGTTCCTTTTCAGTGAGAAATTAAATTGCTAAACAGTAAGGAAAGTGAAAGAGAGAAGAAAAAGTAAAAGAAATGAAATGCAGTGGAGATGCTGGACCCTATTAACTCCTGATGCTGCCACTGAGGGTGTGTCACAGCACACGTGATCTCAGTTTGGTTTAACATGCTCTATACCTGTGTAGTGGGGAAAATTAGATGCTGCTGATCTTCAGCTTGGATCACTACTTACCCCAGTGTAAATGGCGTAAAATGCTCCTGAATGACAGGATAACCCTTAAAATTAAAAAGCAGACACGTAAGTGATGGCACAAGATGAACAATGACTAGACAGGTGTGAGAGAGGTGGAGAGTTATTGTGAGAGCACAAAGGACAGCAGAACACAAAGAGGAGTGAATAAGCAAACCTGGAAGACTTCAGAGTGACTGATGGCTCCCAATCTGTGAAGTGGACAGGACAAGATGGTAACAAAAGCAAATACGGCCTTCACTAGATTGGCAACAAATGGTAACTGTACAAATGTGGTTGAAATAGACAATTTTGGGGGCATCTAGCAGGAAATACTGGCACTTGGATGTCACCCTTATCTGGGAATGGTGTGCACTGATTTACAAAAGCCCACTTTTCTCATTCGTGGTTACTAAGAACACTACATTTGTATTAATCAGGTAAAAGAGTTATAAGGTGTATAATATTTGCAATAAAAAAGTTAGAAACCACATGATATAGTAATTTTGTATATCTGCTTTTTTTAAAAGATTTTTAAAAAATATTTTAAAGTGATATGGATTTTCTAAGACTTCAGGGACATGACGACAGCAAAGGATGAACATTATTTTTTTTTTTCCAATTTAATTTTAAGTGGTTTTATTCAAGGCTGGAAATAGATAGATAGTCCTTCAATACATAATCAGCCATACACACTTCTCACAACCTTAAAATGAGTTTTTCATTTTATTATTATCTCTTCTACCAAGATGGGTTTTCTTGTTTATTTCGGGCTGGGTTTTTTTGCCTTATGGCTGCTTTTGAAAAGAATATCAACCCATTCTGTCTGTCATATGGCCTATTTGAGAGGAGACTAAATCACGCCAAATCAATGTTACCTTTCTTTTTTTCCCTCCACATACATTGATGTCTGCTTTCAGCCAGGACAGCGTTAATTTTTTCACAGCAGCCATGGAGGGAGTGGAACTGTGTGAGAATGTGCATAGACAAAAGAACAAATAATTACTTTTGAGATTTTATCTAAAATTAATCAAATTTTTTAGCTCCTAAAAGTTGCTTTTTTTTTGTTTTTAGGTACACAACTTTTGCTTTATGAAACATCTACATTCACGTAATTGTTTGGATATAAATGCTGGTAAGTGCATGTTCTTGAAAATAAAATTCCTGCACAAATGTTGTATATAACATAACCCGCAGACCTTTTACCTTGAAATCTGTTTGGTGAGCTAAGTACTTCATCATATTAGTGGCTTGCACATTAAAAAGTGACATTTTTTGAGCTAGTGTTTCAAAATTAACTCAAAATTTGATCTCTGGATAAAGCACAAGTTGTTGGAAAGTGCTGCCTCATTTCAGAATAAAAACAAAAGAAAAACAGAGCTTTGAGGACAAAGAGCAACCTAAGAACATTTGCCATTTTCTTAAGTCCATACTTCCCCTTGAACTTAAATCTTTCAGTTTTATGTTTTATAAAGGTAGTTCGGTTAAAGGCAAATTTTTCCCAAATTATGTTTCTATAAAGGTCACTGTTCACCGAAACTTGTTTTCAACAGTTCTCTCTGTCACCTTGTCAACACACAGGCAACCACCATGATTTTTCTCAGGATAGACCTATTATTTGTCTGATTTGTCCTTTACTTCCACTACAGGCATTTCACTGCTGGCACCACCAGTCATAGGAGCTTTTAGTACAGCTGCATGACCTGGCTGTGGTTTTCTCTATTTGGTGTTGCACAGTCCGTGCTGCAACATTTTCCCTGTTAAATGATCTACTTTTTCTAACCTCATGTGTGGGAGTTTTGTATCCCTCTGACCCTCATTCATACCTGGCAGACTTTTAAGAGTAGAGACTTTGTGGCATTTCAGTCCAGCAATGAAATAGGAAGGCACTTTTGGCCTTTTACTCCCAGAGTTTTGCTGAATGATAACATATGAAAAATATGCCCGTAGTTAGAAACTGTACAAGAGTTTCTGGGATGATAACACCGTTTTACTTGTATATTGATGTATTAGTGTGCCACATGGAGAAAAGCCTAGTAATATGACATTATTGACCACCACACCACATTCAAGTTATATTTTCCTTTTGGTGATGGAGCTAGAATTGTTGGCTCTAGGGCCTGTGTGAATAATATCTGCCTCTAAATATTGTATAAATGAGAAAAAGGTCTGTTTTCTACAATATTTGCCAGGCTCTCACATGGATTTCTGAAAAGCTGAGTCAAAATACATCCATGGTTATACAACTCAAGACTGGACAGCGGAAGGAGAACATAATGCAAAAGCGAATAGAGAAACTTATGGTTGCATACCATAATGGTTTGTGTGTATATGCACAGTATCGTGAATTGCTCGACAGAGCTGGGACTGCTCTTGTATAAAATCACTATGGTGGAGTAATAACAGCTTTCCTTGAGCAAAGGAGCAGAGACAAACACAAGCTTTTGATGAGCAGTGACATCCAGTTGCATGTCCTCCCACTGACTGTGAGGCTGAGAACAGTACAGAGGGTTAACAAACGTTAATGCTCTGTCGAGGGAGTTGGGGCAAACTAGGAGATGCAGCTTTGTTAATGAGCCCTGGAAATTTTTTTCCTGGAAGATTGGTGCTTTCAGAACAGCAGATTCTGAACTTTCTGGTCTGTTGGGGTGTCTTCCACGAGAGCATCTCCGTGGTCTCTACAGAGACCACCTCCAGGGAGTCCGTCCCGCCTTCGCCAGTGGGTGGACGAATCTGTGTCCAAGGGTGGCTCCCTGGGAGGAGAGTCTAACGCCACTCCAGTCTAGATGCCACATCCCACCTGGTTGTCCCCTCCTCTGTTTCCAGAATGTTCTATGCTGTTCAACATCCCATTGGCACATGTTGGTCGTCCCCTCCCCTGGTTCGATGTTATTGGCTTCATGTTCTGTAACTCCTCCCAGTTCGTGCACTCCCATTGGCTCCTTCCCTATACTCCTCCCCTTTTCCCTTGCCTTTTAAACCAGTGCATGTGCCGTGGCTCCCTCAGACTTCCCTGGATTTCTCTATTTCAATAAACCTGCTATCACTGGAAGTCTCCTTCTCGCAGCCTCTTTGTCTCCGGGGACAAGTGGGCTTTTNATGAAATAGGAAGGCACTTTTGGCCTTTTACTCCCAGAGTTTTGCTGAATGATAACATATGAAAAATATGCCCGTAGTTAGAAACTGTACAAGAGTTTCTGGGATGATAACACCGTTTTACTTGTATATTGATGTATTAGTGTGCCACATGGAGAAAAGCCTAGTAATATGACATTATTGACCACCACACCACATTCAAGTTATATTTTCCTTTTGGTGATGGAGCTAGAATTGTTGGCTCTAGGGCCTGTGTGAATAATATCTGCCTCTAAATATTGTATAAATGAGAAAAAGGTCTGTTTTCTACAATATTTGCCAGGCTCTCACATGGATTTCTGAAAAGCTGAGTCAAAATACATCCATGGTTATACAACTCAAGACTGGACAGCGGAAGGAGAACATAATGCAAAAGCGAATAGAGAAACTTATGGTTGCATACCATAATGGTTTGTGTGTATATGCACAGTATCGTGAATTGCTCGACAGAGCTGGGACTGCTCTTGTATAAAATCACTATGGTGGAGTAATAACAGCTTTCCTTGAGCAAAGGAGCAGAGACAAACACAAGCTTTTGATGAGCAGTGACATCCAGTTGCATGTCCTCCCACTGACTGTGAGGCTGAGAACAGTACAGAGGGTTAACAAACGTTAATGCTCTGTCGAGGGAGTTGGGGCAAACTAGGAGATGCAGCTTTGTTAATGAGCCCTGGAAATTTTTTTCCTGGAAGATTGGTGCTTTCAGAACAGCAGATTCTGAACTTTCTGGTCTGTTGGGGTGTCTTCCACGAGAGCATCTCCGTGGTCTCTACAGAGACCACCTCCAGGGAGTCCGTCCCGCCTTCGCCAGTGGGCGGACGAATCTGTGTCCAAGGGTGGCTCCCTGGGAGGAGAGTCTAACGCCACTCCAGTCTAGATGCCACATCCCACCTGGTTGTCCCCTCCTCTGTTTCCAGAATGTTCTATGCTGTTCAACATCCCATTGGCACATGTTGGTCGTCCCCTCCCCTGGTTCGATGTTATTGGCTTCATGTTCTGTAACTCCTCCCAGTTCGTGCACTCCCATTGGCTCCTTCCCTATACTCCTCCCCTTTTCCCTTGCCTTTTAAACCAGTGCATGTGCCGTGGCTCCCTCAGACTTCCCTGGATTTCTCTATTTCAATAAACCTGCTATCACCGGAAGTCTCCTTCTCGCAGCCTCTTTGTCTCCGGGGACAAGTGGGCTTTTACCACCTTCCTCTCCTGCCCTGGAGAGAAGAGTGCCGGGCTGCCCTGCCTGCACTGCGCCCACAGGGCGACACACTTGGCCCCAGGCACCGGCTTTGTGTCTGCATGCCTGTCACTCCAACAGCTTGACGGAGCTCCGGAGGCCTCGAGCCCGGTCGGCGTGACACTGGTCTGCATTGCTGGGACGTTCCAACTGACCACTGTGTCCCAGACCCTGTCATAAGCAAAGTCTTAAGTGCCCCAAAATCCTTTAAAAGAAGACAAGAGTCTTCTCTAGACCTGTAGTCTATCTTTGGGAGGTTTCCCAGTGAGCAAGTGCAATATTTCTCCCAGATGAATCTTTTCTCTTGCAAGAAGTTGGTGCTGTGCTGGTTCAAGATGTGGATCTAGGTAGCTCATTATAGACAGGTGAAAAACAAGAATGTGGAATTGATTAGACAACTTCCTTCTGCTTTGCTTCCTAATTAATCAGGTGATAAAGCACATAGTAGGATAGTAAAAGTAAATAAGAACATGGATAGCTGATTCCAAACCTTAAAAGGATTACATGATCTGTACTCTGCTGAAACAAAATGGAATGGTCTCTGCTGGCAGTTATACTCTTGCAGTTGCTTGGAAGCCAGGAGGACTGTGTGATGTTACTGGCACCAGATTTAACCCTGAATCAAGTGGGGATTTTCTGACAATGGCTAAATATCTTAGGCAAAGTAAATGCACAAGTCTCCAAAGAAGCCAAGAGATGTAAGCAGCTTTGCACCCCATAGGACTGCTGGCAGCAACATTTCAAAGGAAGGAAAGGATGTTACCCAACTTGGAAAAGGCTGAGAAAACATTAATGGAGATGTATGAAGGCTGTGCTCCAGACAAAATATTTTCTCTCTTTCTCTCTCTCCTCCACCCCTTCCTCTTGTCCTCTTTTTTGTTTCCTTCCTTCCTTCCTTCCTTCCTTCCTTCCCTAGAAATCAGCNCTTCCTTCCTTCCTTCCTTCCTTCCTTCCTTTTTATCTCCCTCTTTCCCTCTCTCTTTCTCTTTCTCTCTCTCTCTGTAACCTCTTCCCATTTTTAAAATCCAAAATTATTTTAAATAAGAAAGAAATTGACCAAGGAAGTGGGACATGGGCAGTAAAGCGAGCAACACACTACCACCCAAAGAATTTTCATTTACATTTCTACAAACTCTTTAAATATAACCTCTCAAAGCCATTTTTTCTGAGAAGTCTGTGAAGACGCACAATGGCTCTCTGAGGTTGCCGTCTTAGCACTGTTTTAAACCTGCATAAAGACACATGAAGTTCAGGCTGTAGCCCATACATAAAGGTATCAGCATGGTTTTCCCCAATGGCTCTGCTTTGTACTTAGACTTCTGCGTGGTTAATTTAGGTCTAAATGCTAATCTAGCTGTGTAATGTGGATTTTATCATATTTTAGACACCAGAAAATTAGGTATTTAAGACAAATTTATTATTCATGCTCCCACTGTGGTAAAGGAAGAGACATGCTTTCAAATGAATGATTCCACCATCTAAAGATGGGTATCAGGTATCTGAGATTTGTAGGGTAAACTACCCCCAGGAGATAAAATAATTTACTTTAACTAGAGGTGGAGTTTTAGAAAACCAGCTTAGATTTGGGGTTCACATAAATATAATGGAGGCAGACATCATCCTAAAACTCATAAATGTCTTTATTATGTCCCTCTCCTAAATTTGGAAATGAATCTCATAATTTTGGTCACTGATTTCTAGTGTGCTATGATTGCAATACACAACTCTCTCTGCTTTCCTGGCAAAATGAGAAAAAATAATCCAAAAATCCAATGCCTTAGGAGCACTAGGAGTTCTATTTTATAAATACCAGAGTAGTTTTCAGATCAAATAGTGGCAGTAGGAAGACTGACTACAGAACACTATAGACTAGTGTATTACAGCCTGAATATGTATTAGTGTATTAGCACAGGTACTGACACCTCCATCTACCCAAAATTAGTTCTGGATAAAAGCCGTGCAAGTTACTAAGCAGAAAACAGTTGAAATGCAAAGCTGCATAGGCCTGAGTTGGTAAATTCCACAGTCTCACTTCTGTGAGATGACCATTTTTACCAAATTTCTAAGTCAATGAAATAAAAAAAAGTAAGCGCTGTTTTAGAGGTTGACTCAGCTGAATGAATCAAATATTATATATTATTTATTGCAGTTCTTGATTTGTGAAAGTGTTTTGCTCAGACTGTTCTCTCTTCTTCTCTCCTCACTTTATTCTCAATTTCTTCTACATATTTGAGACATTTAAATGAGAATTTAAATATCTTTTGTTCACATAGTATGTTTTATTGTCCTAGAGTACTTGACAAATTTAAGAACGGAAAGCAGAAATTCTGAGCCAGATTGCAGCTGGCTTTTCTTACACATGCAAGGCCAGACCTTCCCCCCAGGCATCCCTCCTCCCAGTTGCAATCCATGCAATCTTCTGACTGAAAAGAATATTACACACAGATACCACCTGGACAAAGAAGCGGTCAGAAAGAGGAAATATCATATGCTGCTTTATTTGACATCAAGTGAGAGTTTCCTGCACAGGGGAGTGTATAAACAATCCTCCTGGCTGTACGCTGGTATCATTTCCCTTGTAACCCACTCACAAAAATCTTCAAGGAGATCACGTATATCTGTTTATATCTGTCTGTGTATGTGTATCTATACATGTAGATGTGTTTGCTTTCATCATTTGAAATTAAAAGAAATAATAAAATACTAGAGAATTTTCCACAAGCTCTGCTGTCAATAATGTGTAACAGTAACGCACAGAAATTTAGGAAGACAATTTTCATTTGCTCTTGAAGGAATCGGGGGATTTTAGAAAGGTGAAACGTAATTACCTCTTACAAACTGTATAACAATATTTTCATTAATTTCATTTGAATATTAGCTTTCATTACAACAGCTCTACAGACTTTTGTAGGTATGAATTTTGAATTACCCACTGGAAAGTGTAGCTTATAACCTTGTAAGATTAACCTTAACTAAAAAAATACATATTATTTTATGTTTATTGACTTGTAGGGGTTTGAGTCTAAGTGAATTAGTTCTATGCTCATCTTTCAGTGCTCATTAAAGGAACACCTACTAGTTGCAAAAATTCAAGAGGTTGTATGTGCATACCGTGTAACATTCACGTGGTTTGTCTGACAGATCATTTAGGTATTTCCTGTTATATATGCCTTTGAACTGCATGAACAGATATTTCTAAATTAATATATCAACTGAAACAAAACCCCCACAAAACCCCCAAAAACAAACAGCGAACAAACAGATTACTTGTGGAAATTAACTTTTTGATCCGTTGAAGGAAATATTTGTTTCATTTGGGGATATGTATTTGTGGAGCTAGAGCTTTTCCATGCATGATGCTTAAGTTAGCTTTCAAGAAGGATAAATGGTCTTTCTTTTCATCTGCAAAACTAATCTGAAATGCATGTATTCTCCAAAAATAAATAGACTGCTCACAGACAGTGCTACCACTGCTGAATTTGGAATTCTCTCTACTAAGAACACTGCTTTTCTTGGTGAGATTCAGAGGGGAAATGTCCATTTATGCCAGTAGGATTTACACGTCTAAAATGTTTGTTGACACTTACAAAATACAAACTGGCTGAAAACTAAACTCGAAGATGAGGTTCTCTGCCACAGGATTAAAGTAATGGGAGGAATCTGAACGGAAAGCAGATGACACATTTTGGGCCAGCTCTCTGTAAATTGCCCCTTCTGTGCTAAGGTGCTGTGTGGTCTCTGCTTCACTGCGTCACGCTGCAGCCATGCTACAAAGGCAAAGCTGAAAGCCAATATTCAAATGAGGCCCGAAACCGAAATACTATTTTTCTCCATTAGAGGGTGGTCCCTCCTCATCCTGGTTCAGTTCCACTGGCAGCAGGAGAAGACCTGCAATGCAGTGAGCTGCGTCGGAGATGACACATGAATCAGGAGATGTCTGCGCCCTTCCTCCTCACGCCTTACGCTCCCTTTAGAACGTAGCTGTTAGAGGACAGAAGTGTACATGGACACAGGCCAGTTCCAAACCTACATGCAGTATCTGCTTTTATCCATCTATTATGTATGCTCACAAACGAGGGCACCTGCACATACATGTATTTGTGCCACGTAAAGCAGCTTAAGAACAGCTTTGCTGTAGCATCTGTACCTGAATTCGCCATTGCTATTATTCTTCTGTCAATAACATCTACTTGATTTCAGCCGTGCTAATAAACTGTACGCATTTTAAAAACCCCACATTTGGCACACATATATAAGTGTATGCAAATAATGTATTAGAAATAAAACCTTTACATTAAGGTGAAATTGTGATTAGGAATTTGAAAGCCAGAGAATACCAAAATGCTACTTGCCAAACAAATCTTGCTGCACTCTCATGTGAGCCTGAACAATATAAAAAGCCTTTCACAACATGATTGTATTCTTTATTGTAATACCCTAATTCCATGCAGGCAACTCTATTCATTCACTTTGTTTGGAAGATTATATATACATGAAGTAGAATTCTGCAATGTCTTTTTTCTGCTCAAATTCAATAAGAAGAAAAAATTTTCAATAGAATTTCCTACTGTAAAGAATACTATGGAATAAGTATTGCAATGAAATATGAAAAAGGATTGCTGCTGGCAAAATGAAACCACTTACACTTTGTATTTCATTAGCTTAATAGTTGTGAACTGTCTCATTCACAGCATTGCCTATTACACATTGTACATTACATATAAAACTCACAGAAAAGGGCTTTGAAGTTGTTGTTTCTTTTTTCTTTCTTTCTTTCTTTCTTTTTTCTTTTTTTTTTTT
>VZRS01006704.1:229002-279263 GCA_013398055.1 Ifrita kowaldi
TTTTTTTTTTTTTTTTTTTTTTTTTTTTTTTTTTTTTTAATGATAAACCCCCCCAGAATTGCCTTGAATAGAGGCCAAAATGGAGAAAGCTGATTGCCACAGGAAGTTTGGACATTGAGCACTCATGAATGCAGAGTGCTGCAAACAGATGAAGACGGAAGCGCAGGGTAACAACGCTTCTGTTTTAAATTGACATTGCTTCATTACAGCGCTTCGGACTGGCAGAGGGTCTGCTCCCTCGGCACAGCATGCGCCTGTGAGCACATTAATCTCTCCAAGAGTCAGCTGCCCTTGGAACCAGTGAAATAGTGAAATGTTTCCTACTGCACACATATTTAAATATTCCTGATCAAGAACATAGTATTTGTCTCCTCCCAGAAACACACTTTGATTGCCAAGCAGTCAAACAGACCTGTTTTCTGAACGTCAGTTTTACTGCCTAGCCTACATAATTCGGCTGCACCAGAGAGTGTGTCCCCTATGAACACTTACGTGAGGATTTTTCATAAGGTTGTCATAATCACCTTGCCTACAAACCGAGAAGCAAATGCTAAAGGTTTTGCTATGCTTAGAAACACCTATTCAGAAAATATACCAATGGAGAACAGACATTTCTTTTATCCCTCTCTATTATTCTTCTTCAGTGTTAT
Source organism: Ifrita kowaldi (assembly GCA_013398055.1). NCBI lineage: Eukaryota > Metazoa > Chordata > Aves > Passeriformes > Cinclosomatidae > Ifrita > Ifrita kowaldi. Next base: position 229,653 of record VZRS01006704.1, read on the forward strand.
GCTAAAAGAGAGCATTACATATGAAATATTTGGTAGATCCCTACCAACAAAATAAACAAGAGACATATGTTTGCCTCAGTAATTCTGTATGGTCAGATTTTGAGAACTAAAGCAATCTTTTCAGAATCGTTATTCAGCCTTCAGATTTCCAAGCTGCATGGCATATGGGCTTGCTATCCATCAGCTCAGCCTGACTGAGCCTCAGACCTAACAAAACTGCACTTCAGAAACAGCAAATGAACATTTCCTTGTGGACAATATGGCAGAGTAGCAATAATTTATGAAAAATGTAGATCTGCACAGTGCACGCTACAAAACAATTTGTGTGGTAGAAGTGCAGAGCAGTGATTTTATTAGAATAAGGTCATTCTTATTCAGTGAAAGACTCAGACAGCTGTTGTATGAACAAAGCTCAATATTCCTTCATTTCCCATGCAAGCCTATTTTTCAAGTCCATAATGTCCCCAGTCCACCAAGTTACATTTAAAACTACCTGGAGAGCTTTTTCACGCAGAGCTTGTGTTACTCATTCTACATATGGTGTGAAGTTCACAGATGAGAAATGTGAGTGCCTAAAATAAATACTACATGAAACCTGAGAAGCGTGAGGGCCCTTGGGAGTTCAGCAAATGAAATGCCTATCAGTCTCTGACACAGCAGACGCTCCCTACAATTGGCAGCTTCATGCTTCATTATGCATGGATCAGATATATAGGTATGGCCCCAGGCAAACTCCCTGGTTTAAAGGAGAGGTGCATGCTGGGGAAAGGCAAATGTCATTTGCCTGTGAATTTGAAAGATGAGAGGAAAAGGGGAATAGAGTTGATTAACCAATGTATGAGGGGTTTATTTTGTACTATTTATCCTTTTCCTTATCCATTTACCATTTAGAGTTTCCTCACTGAGAGTTGTTTCCAGCATTATGTTCATTGCACCTTTGATGTTTTGTGGACTTAACAATGTTTAAAATTCAATTATGCTTGTCCATCCAGCTGAACAGGCCCAAAACAAATAGCAGGCAGTCAAGTTTGTTACCTGCAGGAAGAAAAATAAAATAAAGATAAATTTTGCTGCCTTTTTTAATCTTTGTAATTTAACCTATGTTTACAGCACAAGGTCAGCAGACAGACTTGCTGAAAATGTGATGATTCTGTTAATTGTTAAAACATATCATGCTGCCTTAATGAATGAAAACTATTTTAGAGACTCAGTTACTGCAGGATGTTGGTCATGGGTATTTCCTGCACAGGGAAAAAAAAAACACCTAGTAACAGATCAGTTTGCTTCACATACATGTAGTTCTAATTAGAAGAAACAGTGAAAATGGTAAACCCATCCTGATCCACAATTAAATGAGGTGTAAGAGAGAAGAGGGAAAGAATAAAGGAGAAACTCATTACTGACAATCTCTTAAGAAAGCAAAAAAACCTGAACTGTTTGTGGGAAAGAAAACTGTATTTCATCATTCCTGAGAAAATTATGACCCTGAGGGATCAACTGAGAAAAAGTGTTACTGAGTATTGGTGTGCCTTAATGAAAACCCTTCTTTCCTCCTGCAGCGTTTCCATTCTGAGATTTCAATCATGCTATGTTCTGTCAATTAAGCTTTAAAATATAATTGTAAAGCTTTTTTCTACCATACCAGTAACAATCATGTCAGATTTTCTTTGAGATCATTTATATGCATGCATACCTATACAGACATATTATTGTTTACATACGCTTTTATATATCTCTGTGTGTCTGTGCATCTTTTTCACTGTAAACATTCCATGGAAGAGCGGTATGGAATTGTTTGGAGCCTAAAAACATAGATGAAAATAAAGCAAACCAAGTCTATAAAACTGAGCGACTTAAGAAGATAAGCCTTCAGCAGCTGTAACAAATAGAATGACAGAGAAAGAAAGAGAAAAAGAATGCCACTAATGTCTCAATGCCCTCTCCGTGTGTTCAGACAAGTTATGGCTAGGAATGTAAAACTTGAATTTAAAGAAACTGCATCTGGTGGAGATTAAAAAGGATAAAGAGGAGAAAATCGGTTTGATGTACGCTTCAAAATGCTGCTCATAATATAGTTTGTTCTATTACTTGAAAAGAGAGTATCACTGTTCTTTTATGTCTACTTTTTAATCCTATGCTTTTAAAGTATCTTTTATTTGCTCCTATTTGAGGTGAATTGCCTCACTTCAAAACCTTAAATCTAGTTTGAGGATTTTGACTTTAGAGTGGCTTCCTTTGAATATTCTTCTGAAGTTATATTTTATCCTCCATTTTACCAGTTCTCAGGTTTTACTGGGTAGTTGTGAATACATGATCTTCCACAGTGAGGATCACCTGCAGGCTCAAGAATGCACATTTTATACTGAAGCTGCCAATGTGTTGTGTCAGGGTCAGGAGAGAGGCATTTTCTCAACTTTGCTGAATTGTAAACATGAATATTGTCACACTGATTCATGTAAACACAAACCTCATTTTATTGCTGTTTTTCTATCCCACACCATGCCTCTATCATTAGCTGCTGATGGGAAACAAACAAAAAAACAAACAAACAACCTTAATTTTGCTCAGTTTTGGAGCTTGTTAGAATTTAAAAAATGAACTTCACTATCTAATTGTGAACCCACAAATCCCTCTGAAATCAATTAAAATATTTATGTATTGGTAAACTACTTAGTCTTTTATTAACAAGATGATAGAAAGAACGAAAAATTTGAACTTCAGCTAATACATCATTGAATGCAGACCATGAAACTAAACTCAAAGGGCAAGACACCACGAGTGAAACGTGACATTCCTAATGGGTTGCTTGAAAAACTTGAAACAAAAGCAGAAGCTCCCTTCGACTCAAAGGGACCTTGGATATGTTACAATTTTTCATAAAAAAAGGAAATTAGGAGTTTTCCTTTCAGGTCAGTTTTGGAGTTTTGTGTTTAACTATTGTGGAAGGTCTTTGTGATAGTTTCATTATTTTTTATTATGTGGTTTAGCATCACTTTGCTTGGTGAGGTATTGATAGATGACCAATGCTTGTAGTTCAGAGACAGAAATAATAAATTGTAAAGAGAAACTATGAAGTCATCGAGGCATGACCATCTGAGACGTGGTGCTTCTCACCAGATTCAGTTGTAAGTCCAAAATTCAAAATATATACATGTATTTGGCAAAATTCTCATCTGCATTTAAGCAGAGGGATGTTTGTCTTTTAATTAGACATAAATTGAATCCAACATAAAATCACTCTACACTGCCAGAATTATATAAAGCATCCTCAGTGAAAAGGGAATTCAAGCTATTAAAAGAAGTGATTTTTTAAAGTTTTGTATTTTATTTTCACTGAAAAAAAAAGAATTCACCTACCTTTAATTACTCAAACTCCTTTAGGATGCTTCAACTCAGAGGCATATAGGTTAGTAGTGTACAAATTTCACTATCAAAGGAAAAAGCACAGATGTTTTGGGGTTTTAGAGGTACCTGATTCAGTTCAGTCAATGAGCTTTAGCAATCACTTAGTTAAAAGTCAAGTGCAGAATAAAAGAAATGGACCTGGTGATACGAACAACAAAAAATTATATGCAGAAAAGGTACTCATAGGTTCATATATTATGTGATGGGAAAATAAAATGGCCATTTAATATTTAACCTATTTTTTTTTAACAATAATATTTTTCCCAAGTGGAAACATATTCCAATTTTCTGGATACTATTTTTTCTTTCATAACAGAAAGACCAACCATAATGGCAGAAATTGGCACTACTGCAACAGGAATAAGCACCAACCGACTGACATTTGTTTATGTCAGTACAACATACACAGCTGTCCATGCCATATACAACGCAGCAGTTTTACAAATTTTTAATGCAGATGACATTAAGACAGAGAGAATGAGAATTGATTCGTGGAAGAGCGCAAGACCTTTGTACTCCTAAGCTGCCACATCTAGTTATGTTCTTTGCAACTTTTAATATTCAAATATTGGACTTCTCCCTCTCATACAGGAAACCTGGCCACATCTCAGTTGTAGATACCTGCAAGCCACCTGTATGAAAAGACGGTGTCCCGCAAATAAAGAGCTCTTAGGCTTGTGTCTTTCAGTAATGCTCGAGTTTGGTTAAAAAAAAAAAAAGTAAACCCTCATCTTGATTAATTTTATGCATGACTTCAGCAGAAAATATTTGAATAGATTGCCCCATTTTGCAGAGAAATTTGACATTTTTCCCTGCTTTATATCCTTTCTGCAAGCAATACCTCAGCTATTACGTTCCTCCACTGTGCTCAAAAACCTTTTTTCTTTCTTTTTTCTGACTCATGCTTTTCTCCTTGAGGTTTAGAGTGTTGCTGGTTCAGACTAATGCATGTGACTGGCATTGTGAACTGAAATGAAGGATGGTTACATGCTAACAAGAGCACCCTTCTCACTCCATGTTTCACACACAGCAGCAGCAGCAGGAAGTGATTAATGGGGTGACTGGAAGGGAGGTTTGTGTGGATGGCTGAAATCATCCTGTGCTGCTGTCAGGATCCAGGGAGAGCAGCAGAAAAGCATCTACCTATATTTACATCTTCCTGTTCTGCCTCGAATATTTACTGTGTACCCCTTGCCTCAATTTAGCCCTATTTAATATTTTCACTCTCTCCTAATCTCACTTCTCCTTCAGATATCTGTTTTTCTTCTATCTCTCTATAACCTTTAACCTTTGCTGCAACTCCCCAGTGTGCAGATATATATGGTGAAGTTTGTCTATCAGCCAACAGCAAGCACTAACCAGGGAAAGCCCAGAGCTCTTAAATTGTGAATGCTCATGGTTCAGGTCACAATACAAATTACTCTGTTTGTACAATTGCTTTAACTGCCCCAGTACTACTTAAGGAGAAAATGACTAGAAGGGAAATGGGATCAACCAGGACAACTGTGCACACAGGGTAATACTTAGACAGGAAGGACATCATGATACTGAAGATACTTTCAGCTCAAAGACCAGTTGTTTTCCTTGTTTAAAGCTGCAACTGGAACCACTAAAACCTGTCATCCATTATGAAGGAAAATCTAATTCTCTTTTTTTAATCTTCTTCATATATAATTTGGGAAGTATGACTCATCTTTTTATAAAGCCATCATCCTCAAACGTGCTGTCCCTGTCCTGTCTCCTTTGCTGTGAGCACAGCTCAACAGCATTGCAATCTGCACAAACACATACTGATTTGCAGATTCACCACCTTTCATAATTAAATCAGAAGCAGTTAAAACGAAGTTATCAATTTTCCTAATAAGTAGAGCGAACTTGCTTGGGAGTCTCTAACAGCTGGACTTCCTTTTAATGTTTTCTTGTGCAATATAAACTTCCCTCAAACTGGAAAAATACTTATTTCCATCCTTCAGTGTTAACAACCTGAATGACTTTCTGAAATGTCTAGTTTCACAGCGTGACTAGTACTTCACTGGCAATCTTGCAGAACATGCAAATTGGTGGTCACAGAACTGCTAAGGAAACCGGTCTTCAAAAAGCTTACCCCAGACTGGAAAAGATTTTAAGGAATACCATTAGAAGTGAGTTATTATTACTGTCCTTTTGCAGGTGGACAACTCCACGAACTCAACAAAATTGGCAAAATTCCCTCAGGTTCTGCAATAATCTTCACTAATATCACTAATATTCTGTATGTATATGTATATCACTAATATTCTATGTTCTCAATGTACAACATTTTGAGAGAAAATAAAATATTGTTTTTGCCAAGCTAAATAAAGAAACGCCACTGTTTTGCAGAGATCTACATTCCAAGGATTTAAAATGTATAAATAGGGCACATACATTATATTATGTCAATGCCATTTCACTTACTGCAAAAGAGGCAGTAGCCATCCTTTCCTGTTAATAAGGTCCTTTCCCAGGTTTCATGTTACTTCTCTGATTATGTATGAAAATATTTTAGCTGTTAGTTTCAACCTTGTTCTAGTTGCACTGATGTATGATCCCAAATCAGCACAATTCAGCATATTTTGAAAAAAGTGCCATTCAGTTAGACTGTGAGTGTGGAGTGAGATTAAAAGAGAATGGAAAAAATTATACCCTTTGTAATGAGGTGTTGTTTTTCTGCACAAATGACAAGGGTCTACCATGGCAGCTGACATCAGCAGAGAGATGTCAAACCTCTCTGATGAGCAAAACCCAGTACAGAATACAACTTGCACTTCTCATTTGGTAGCCTTGTTAAACCTCTCATCAGTGACACACACACTTTTGGAAATAAAATAACTTCTGCAGCAAAAGTTAAATCCCTGCCTCTAGAATGCAGTAAAATACTTTCATTTCACCTAGTCTCAGCATGAATATTATGAATCTAATTTGCTTAGCTGCTGTGAGACATGTTTAGGGAAATCTGCTTCCAGGTCCTTAGAAAGAGTTTTTGTCATTTCCCATGATATGACATTACAATATCTGGAGTTACACCGTGTGTAACATTAGAAATGGACGAATAAACACTTACTCATTAGAACTCCAGAAGGATGCTGCTTTGTGGGGTAGTTTGGAGGCTGCTGCTCAAGAAATAGTTTCGGTGATCCTTAGTGCAAGAATGTTACTGCCTTAGAAATCTTCACTGGGGTTTTCCTCTCTGTAAATACATGTATTGATGCTTCATTAATATAAGAAGGGTGAATAAATGAGTTGATGGAAAAGAGATAAATAAATGTTATTTATTTACATACTGACCTTGCAGACATTTTTCATGTTTGCATGTGTAAAAGATTAATTCCCCAATCACCACCTCTAATATGATAGAAGGCTATCCATGAAAACAGCTAGTTCACTCTGGTAATGGACTCTCCTTGAGAAGGGATTTGCCAAAGTATTCCCTGTAGGCAAGGGGGTTTTTTTCCACATCATACATGATATTATTCTGAATCCTCTCCAAATCCAGTCTGGTGGTAGAGGAGATCTGTTTGTTTGCAGAAACCACCTGCAGAGATCTCCTGACACTGTGTTAGTGCTTACACGTCCTGGCCATGCCAAAAAGCCGAGCAAGTCCTATTACAGCACAAAGAAGTGGATAAGACACATGAAAGAAGAACATTCCAGTTTTAGCTTTCCAACCCCAACCCACCCAGGGCTTTTGAGGTATTTTTCCTGCCTTCCCATTAGTAACAATACAGGTTACTAACAGCTAAAAGACAAATAAAGAAAAGATACTTGAAAGAAACATACCTAGGACAAAACAAACAGTGCAGCCAGTGTTAAGCAGTACTTGTGGGCAGAGCTGTTCTGAATTTCTATTGAGTTTGCCATCAACTCCTTTCAGTTCCTCACTGAACAATGACAAATCTGACAATCTGGCTTAACCCTGAACCACATTAGGGGTCCTTCCTCATCTAAACACTGCCTTGGAACCAATATCAAAGACATCTTGTGTTGTATTTTTTGCTTTCTGAGCTGAATTACTGGATTACACTGTGGTGGGAGTGTAGCAAATCACTTAACTGGAAACAGAAGAGAGAGGAATACCAGTCAATAAGTATGTCCCCAGCTTTAAACTGATACATTGCTCACAACATAGTGATGGCAAGCTCCTGGTATTCCAGAACCTATCTGTTTCCTGTCCATAGGTTCTGGAAAGATAAAGTCACTTAGCAGGAGCTAAGCTCTCTGGTCCTCTCCTAGCACCTGGAGACTCTGCTTTTGCCTCTATGAAGTCTCTACACTAAAATTTTCATTTTTCTTTCAAAGATCTCCTTAATCATTACCTTATCTTCCGAAACCTTTCCCATGCCAGACCCTTTATGCTTCACCTTATGGGTCCACTCAAAAATAACTACCATCCCAGGGACTTACACCTTTGCCAAAAGCACTGCACTCCTGCTTCAAATCTGTGGCATCCCATCTTCCTGTTCCAGTAACGTGATTCCTGAGTTCATCAAGGTCCTCATCACTATCCACAGATCCTCCAGACCCTTTTTTTAGCCCACAGGTTTAACCTCTCTTCATTCCTATAGCATAGTAAGGCTTGCTACCGATGCCCTTAAGAAGCAGATATGCTTAAAGTCCATTTCACTTGGTCAAGATGTTTCTTTCTTAGAAGTGCCACCTGCAAAAGCTGAAGTCTGGCAGAATTAGTGATCCTGTGCAAACACAACCTTTTTAGGAATTAATCTTACACCTAAATATCAACAGAGAACAAAAGTGTTGGTGCAAAAGAACACAAAACTAGGGAAATGAAACTGGAAATGCTGTCAGGGCCAGCTCTATCTGTTTGCATTCCCCAGCACATGAAGGAATGTTGCTCTTAAGGAAAGAAGGAGGGTAGAACGATAGGCTCATCCAGAGATCTCTGCTGGGGATGGGCCCATCCTGGAGGTCATGTTGGAAGGACTGTAGGAACAATGCCTGGAAGGCCCTGAATGATGGTAAGATTTGTATGAAAGATTTGAGGGCTCAGATTCAGAAGTGTTTACAATAGGACAGAGCGCAGGCAGCTCCTGCAAACCAGCTGACTTGCAGCAACTCATTCTCCCACAGCATTAGTCCCTTAATGAGCCTAAGTGCACACTTTGAGTACCACTTTTAGGTAAGAACTATTGCCAGACCTTTTATTAAAAGAATTATTGCTTCAGCACTAGGAAACCCTGTTAGTTTTACTATATTCTGGATGCAATTAATATATTTTCTTCAAAGCTGGATGAAGGCAAGAAAGAATAATTTTGAATGTTTCAGCCAAATTCATGAATACTCTTCATCTACTGTGTGGTAGCCTGAGGTCATAAAGCAGTTATTGATCAGTCAGAGCACAACAGACAGCACAGACTTACTGTTTCCTTGCACCACTGGAGTGGCACAAAATAGTCAGGACCTGCCAGGTAATCTCATTCTTTAGTCATGTTAACATTTCAGTTCATCTATACCAGTTCTGAATTTTTCAGTAGTCACAGAACTGCACAATTTTACAACTGAATTGAGAACATTCATATGACACAGAGATGTCTGAGATGCCTGGGTTCAGATCACAAATAAGAGTGTTAAAGACTTTTCAAGTATTCTCATTTGTGTGCAATGATGAGATACACTTCACTATAACAAATAGGTAAATTGCAGGAATGCTCTATAAAATGGAAAGACAAAAATAACAGCATTCCATATCGGTAAGTACTACTCAAACAGCTCTAAATTCTATATAGTTCATACTGTGGTATTCAAGCTTTATGGGCTTCCAGAGAGATCTGCAGCTAGAATTATTGTTGATCTTTACAGTATGTCTCCTGACACTGAAATTGATGTGTACTCATATTTAATTTTAATGGCATTGAAGATGATACTTATGTTGCTGTAATAAGTATTGTCTTCAGGACCCACAGAGCTCAAGGCTGGATCAGAGCTCCCATTTAAGTATCAGTGCTAATGCTGCTGATACTGATCCTATTAAACTGCACATAAACTTCGTTAGACACTTAAAAGATACACATCTCTTCAGTAATAGAGTTCAGTGTTTCTTTGGACTGCTGTGTCCAGGACAACAGTAATATCTAGGTTGCTCACGGAAGAAAGTACATTTGCCCTTACTTTTTCTTCCTTTCTAAGAAATGATTGTAAATTATTTTTTCCTTAGAAAAGAACAGAAAAATGGGATAGTTTGGGCTGAATCTTACAGTTCTAGATAACATCAGACACTTGCCAGACAGTTAGATAAACCTGCTTCAGACCCTATCAATCCTTCTCAAGTATTTGATAACATTGTAGCATCTTACAAAGTCCAGTTTCATACTAGATTTTATTATGGTCACAGCATCTGCAGATGGGAGATGACATTTCAGAAAAGCTTCTCCTACAAATCTGTAGTTTATGGATTGCATGTGCCTTCAACGACTACGATGGAAGAGGAAAAACATGCAATGAAAATATGGTGCCACAAGTTCTTTTGAAAGAAAAAGCAGCTCAACCACCTCAACATTTATTTGGGAAAGGACAGCATTACTAATACCCACAGGAACGTAGGGAAAGTCTCTGTCTCACACAGAGGTGTGATGTACCTCACCACTTTCCACTAAGTGCCAAAATGGCAATATCTTGTTTGGCTGCGAGACAGTACCTTCAGACTGCCCACTCCCTCTGAGTGCCGACCTCAGTGGGAGCCTGGACCTCTGCGTGAACAAAAGACTGAGTTGTCGGGCTGGAAAGGCCAGCTCTAGCTTCCTCCCCTTTTCATCTCATCTGTTTTGTGCCATTTCAGGTGTGCAATAAAATTGGTTGAATTAGGCATGGTCTCAGTGGTCCCACCAAAACTTGTCAGATGAAGACCAAAAAGCAGACTGCTCTGCTGGCTGCATGGGCCACAGACAAACCAGTATCATGGGTGGGTCAGACTGTATTTACTGAGGTCCCAAATCTTTTGTGATTATATGTAGGACTGCAAAGTGTGCATGAACTCTTTTACAGCTGCTGGGCCTGTTTTGGTTGTCTTCTCAAGCTTACAGGCTTCTGAAAGATCCAAATTCTGGTCCCTTCTTATTTATTTGAAAAGCATAGTGAAAAGAAAGAGGCTCTGAAAAACCCGATGACACTATAGTAACAAAATAAAGTCACAAAACTGCTAAGTACTTTTGTTCTCAATTGAGAAAACGTCAGTTACACTTATGTCTGAAACCCCGAGTGACCAGAAAAATTAAAGGCATCTGTAGTGGCAGGCTACAGTCTCTGACAAGATTATTTTCTGAATGTTTTGGAATGTGATTAAAAATTCTCTGTACTTGCTATTCCCCATTTTTAGTTATTAGAAAGCAGTGATAATACTGAAATGCAAAAGATCATATTAAAAGAGTCTCGTTACCTGTCAGCAGTGCTGTGTGGAACCTTTGGAGGAATGATGTAAGGGAATTGTAAATGTATGTCATACTGGCAATACTGAGACGACTGCCATCCTCTGCCTGTGGGAAAGTATTTGAACATCATGTGTCAGCATCTTCTGTACCTTTTGAGGATACTGAACAAAACTGAACAAACTGCTAGTCTGGGCATTTCTAATTAGATGTGCAGCACAGATATACTCCACACAAGAATATTTCATAGTAAACTGCACAGGCTATTTAGCAAAACTGCCTAGTACAGTTAACTGCTCAGTACAGTCACAGAACAAAATAATTTGGTTGCAGTGTCTCAGATCTCAAACAAAGATGCTGGGACAAAACAATTAAGAATTTAAACCAGAGAAGACATTGATAACTAAAATGGAAAGGAGATGTATGAAAATCCTAACATGAGGTACAGCCATTTGAAGTCTGATAAGTCTGAACTCCAAAACCAATTGCATTTTCCTCTTTTACTCTTAATTTCCCAAAATACCTCAAAGGTACACATTTGCAGATGCTCAGAATTTGTTTTGTCCTGGAAAGGATGATTAGAAGGCATTTGGCACATCCTTAAGCTAGCTACCTGTGAACCAGAATGTCTTTGCCCTTATTGCTTTTAAAAGTCCAAAGCAGCTCTGCAATCAGAATTTAGAAAAAATATTTCTCTCAAACCTATATCATGCACTAGGCTGTAATTACATGTACAGTGGTATTTCAGCATGAATACATGCATTCCTGTCTGGATTTTGTCTGTTCTTTTCTTCCTATGTGGCCTAATAAAAAAGCAAGCATTATGAATTATACATTGTTCCCCTACTCTTACAAAATGGATTGCAAAATGATCTTTTAGAACTACTGTTTTACAAGTTACTCTATTCCACGTGAATGCTACATCATCTGGCACAACAGATTAAGTGGTGTCCCGCCACCAGAACTTGGAAACGCCTGTTCTGGAAGAGCTTGGGTGGAACCACTGCCCTATACTGCTTCCACCAGTCATAATTGCAGAAATGACCCAGAATGAAAAGGGATCTTCCCTGCAGCCCCCAGTCTGCTGCCAAAACACTAGAAAGAGTTGATAGTTCTCCCATAGCCGAAGTTGTTCCCACCCACTAGCCAACAATGCCTGCATGTTGGTTATACTCAAGCTAGGTATTTCCCTACAGAGAAAGTGGCTTTATGTCACTTTCAGAGACACATGAATAATCCCATAATCCAATCTCTAGGAGGCAGACAACCACACTGGGAGGTTTTGGTGCAAACAGGCATCTACAAATCAAAATTTTGGAGTTCTCCCCAAGGTGCCCTTGTGCTGCAAAAGTGCCGCATACTACAGATCTAGCCCTAAACTTCTTTGCTTAGAAATGAGATATTTTCCAAATATTACCACTGGCATAAATAGCTCATAAAATTTATTGCATTGTTATTTTAAAAACTTGGGCACAACACTATTTGCATAACAATGTTATTTCTAGAACGGGTACTTTTTATGCTTAAGTAAATACTGTTCTGAAAGTGTGCTTATGCATTACACAGGCAAAAAGACATCTGTAGATGCCAATTTGTTCTAAACTATCAGTTCAAGGCACCAAAATTTTCTTGGACTGATTTGTTTCGGAAAAAAATAAAATCCTTTTCTTTAACATGTAGCAAGTGCATAAAATAAACTCTCATTAAAAAGACACATTTTTCCAAGTTTTCAGTTTTACTGCACTTCCATTCGAGTTGAAGAAATTTGAAACAAAGAGGGATAAAAGGTCCTTCCTGTACGAGTAAATGTTATTTATGCCATCTACCAAGCCTTTCTACTGTGCGAGAACAGTCTAGTGTAATCAGAACTGGCTGTTCTTTTAGCCTACTGGCTTTGTGCTTGCTCTGCCATTCTGTTTTGCTTTTGTGAAATGTCTGAAGATCTCCTAGCTAACAGGCTTGATTCTTTGGTCTGCTGTATTTTCCTACCTACGGCCTTTTCTATCATTCCAAATTCTTCATTTGTGTTTTGTTTAAGGCAAAGGTACCCATCTCTGTAGAAGGAGACTACAGAGTAGAAACTTATTAAAATAGCTTAGACGTGACACCTCAATGCTTCATGTCTGAAATTTGGTGACATGTACCCTACATGTAATATCTCTACCACTATTTACCAATTATTAACAGAATGAAAGTGAATATCATTTTTTACCTATCCTAATGCCATGATTTAACCCCAGCCAGCAGCCAAGTACCACACAGGCATTCGCTCCCTCCCCCACCAGCAGGATCAGGGAGAGAATCAGAAGGGTAAAAGGTAGAAAACTTGTGTGTTGAGGTAAAGAGTTCAATGGAGAAAGCAAAAGCCGCACATATAAGCAAAGCAAAACAAGGGATGAAATCACTGCTTCCCAAGGACAGGCAGGTGTTCAGCCATCTCCAGGAGAGAGGGGCCCCATCACAGTAAGGGTGACTTGGGGAGACAAATACCATCACTCTGAATGTCCCCCCTTCCTCCTTCTTCCCCTCATTTTACAAACTGAGCTTGATGTCACATGGTCTGGAATATTCCTTTCATCATTAGAGTCAACTGTCCCAGCTGTATCTCCTCCCACCCTTCCTCACCAGCATGGCAGAATGAAAAGCAGAAAAGGCTCTGGTCCAGTGTAGGCCCTGACAGCAGTAACAAGAACATGTCTCTATTATCAGCCCTGTGTTCGGCACGAATCCAAAACATAGCCCCATACCAGCCACTGCGATGAAAATTAATTCTATCCCAGCAAAAACCAGCATGTTTAAGGACCCTAAATGTTGTATTCCTAAAATTCTCCTAGGTACTGTCAAGAAGATCAGACCAAATTGTGGAAATGCCTCAGAAGTGATGCAGTTCTCCCTACAACATCTTTAGATCCCTGGAACCATGTGATAGGTTGAAACAAATTCAAAACTCAAAATTTCTTGCATTTGAGATGCTCTTGTCCTCAAGAGAAAGAAATAGGGATATAAAAATAAGGAAGGAAAAATCCTCTTTCAGTTAAAGAACACCAATAATACAAGTACGCTTATGGAAACATCTGAGGCTGGAGAAGAGACTACAGGACTGTCCAGGGAAGCAGCTGTGACTTCTAATCATGGGAGCACAGGGAACCATTTAGAAAGGACGACATCTATTCCCGTTATTAAATAAAAAACTCTGCAAGTATGAAAGGGGAAAAAAGACCTTGTAAGTAATGTAAATGATGTAACTTAAAACACAGTGAAGAAATTAGTCCCTTTGTGGGCCAGAACTAAATACCTGAAAGAAAAAGTGAGTTTTGCACTATTACCAACTGATTAATAAATCTCACTTCTTGTAAACAAAGATGAGGGAATAAGTTCAGGAGCTGCTGATCTGCTACAATGATAGCCCCAAAAATTAGCCATTTATTCATTCTTATCTTATATGATAAGAGATCTCCAGCTAAAGCATTATCCCTGATTACAACAAGAGAGTGAGTAAAAAATGGAACTGAAACTGGATTTCATTTTCTTCCTCAGCCTTCTCCAGAATCTGCTTGAGGAAATACACAAGACTGCCTATCTGTCTCTGTGAAAACTGACAGGGTAAACAGGCTAATCAGCTCCAACCATGCCTTTTGCAATCAGAATCTCCTGAGGATTGCACACACTTTTTCCACCCTGTTTCTTTTGAAATTAAGCACTCATATTACACAGACAATCTGCATTGAATTAGTGACAACTCTGAGCAAGCACCAATCCAACCAATTCAGGCAAGTCTGCTTGTCAGCTTTGTTTTTTAAATCTCTGCAATAACATATGTGCCCCTTGCAGCATTGCCTGAGGCTGCTGTCTTACGTTCCTTAGGCTCTTTGGAATAGTATGCACACAACATGGCGCATTCAGGCAAGTTGTTTAGCTCTAATTATTTTAATATCAGCATTCAAACCTTGACCTTTTTTCTTTCCCAGGTAGCAGAACCTGATAACTCACAAAATACCATGGTACCTTGAAAGTATTTGTCATGAGAAGAAACTGTGAATCTTTATAGCCAGGACTTTTACCTACAGGAGAACTTGACCAGAATGAGAGATGTGGGGAGCAGCAATATTTCCTTGCAGGGACTCCATCCCCACCAAATGGCATCCTAACATGTGGCCATATCTTTCGCGTGGCTGTGCCACACGTTGCTGAGGAAGAAGCTTTGCAGGGCCATCACATACAAAGGGCAGTCCCCCTGGGATACTCCACTGAAATACCAGATTTATCAGGTTTAGTTAAACCATGGTCTCACAGAATTTGCCTTCTGTGCCAAAAGGTTTGAGGTGATTCTCCTGCAAATAAAACCTGCCTGGGAAGACACGTAAATTTGGAGGTCACTTTTGTGTTAGGGAGACAAAAAGACACATCATTCCCTCTTTTATTTGTTTTCTCTTTTTTTTTTTTTTTTTTTTTTTTTTTGTTTTTTTTTTTTTTTTTTTTTTTTTGGCTGGTTTTTTATTTTTCTTTTTTAATTGAGTTTTCATGTCTCCATTCTGTATTCTTAGTTAAGGATGTTAAACATGGTCCTGTTAAGATTTAGGTGAATCCACATGAGAGCAAGAACGTCTCAGCTGTCTCCCAAAATCATGCTTCAAGGACCTGTGCTTCTATCTGCATACAAAACTGTGTTGCATCCTGGACAATGCACTCCTGACCTTGAATGCTCCCATACAAAGATGTGCTGAAGTGCACACAGACTAGAAAAGGTCCACATCTGCTTTTCCAGTGTGAGGAAATCCAAGCTCATGGGCTTGAAGCTGTCTGCAAACCGGTCAAGTCAATAGGGCTCAAGGCAAACCACAGGGCTGCCTGCTTGTCTTGCTGGCTTGTCCATAAGCATGTCCTGCCTGCCAATATAAACTTTACGCCTTTGCTTCTCCATTCCTGATTAACTCAGGTCCCTTTTCATGACTGGGACATGAAGATCCCCTTCAGAAGCAGACAGGTTGTGCTGAGAGCCTGGGTAGTAACTGAAGAAGCAGGTGAGGTGATTCGGTGAGTGAGGGCTGTTGCAATGCCTGGCAATCTTTGAGACTACAGCTCTCAGCAACCAGCAATGAGATTTTCAGTTTTTTAATTAACTCAGGGGCACATAAAATCAAGGTGTATCAAGAATTAGAGAGCTTTATTTCATCAGAGATTTTTCCAATATTATAATTATAATGATTCTGGGTCATTATTAATACCTTAAATAGAATTTACTTTCAACAAAATTTGACTATCTGTGTAATAATATTGGTTTTGACTGACTGCAGGCTGACAATGTTGTAGGGCCACTGCAGGAGGTGGGAGGATATTTCTGCACTCTACTGTTCTAAAAAGCAATTTATTTACACTCTATAATGTTATTTTACTTGTTGTGGTTGGAGTGATATATTAAATAAAATGGACAATTGAATGAAGATGTATATATTTCATTATTACTCAAAAATCTGAGTAAACAGAGATAAAGAAAACATGTAATCTTGTGAATCGCAAAATGTGTCCTTTTCTTACTCACTTTTCTTCCACCAAAAAATCACAGCCCTCCACAGACAGTATCAATGCAAAGCTCTACAAGCAACTTGGAGTAAAACAGTAAAACCTACAGACATGTCCTACCTGCTTTTATATATGTATGATAGGGAACAAACTTGCAGCAAAATGACTTCATGGGCTAGCAATCTGTCAACATGGTTAGCAGGCATCCCATGAGGACTTTTATGGGACACAACAGATGCCCCTGCCACCAATTCTTCAGTGTCAGTCACCTTAGCAAAATGAAAGCTGTAGAAGGCCTCCCTACCTGTACTGTTTTCATCTGTTACAGGGATAGATCCCTTAGAAAAGAATTCAGAAAAGAGCAAAATTGAGTCATGCTGAAGAACTGTTTCTGTTAAGACTGCATATGAGAAGCATTCTCCAGCCAAGATGCCACATATATTAAAATGGTTATACACAGGGGCTGGTGATAGGTGCCCATTTGTGAGAATGAGATAATGCATTACTTTCCCAAAAGTAGGCAGACTGCTTATTACATTTAACTTGCTGCCTGTGTCTTGTGGCAGTGCCAGAGACAAAGAAAATTGCCTGGGCTTGAGCCATATTGGAACAAGAAATGAGGTAAACAATGACATTAAAAAGTAATTCTCTGCAATGGCTTTTCTTTTTAGTAAGTCATTTTAATATACCATTCTGCACATGTAAATTATGTGATATAGTCATAAAAGGCTCTTGCCTTGAATTACTTATATTATTTGCTGGACTTTTCAGGCTGTTAGTATAACTGGTATATATAGTCAAAGTGGCAAGCCACAATCATTTAAGTAGATTGATAAATCTGTCAAGTAAAAGACCCTGAGGTTTTGAAGCTTCTGATGTAACCAAGTTCAGAGTACAGGATTTTCGTACTATTCGAAAAATACATTCTAAAGTAAAATACATACAGTTAATTTGAATGCTGCATGAGCTGAAATCCAAGCAAGTCAGGAAAGGCATCAGTAACTTTTAAGAAAGTATTTCCTTTGCAACATAAGAGGTGGGTCTGAAATCTTCTGCCCCTAGCATAGTGCAAACACCAGCAGTCAGGAAGACTGCCGTAGGAGAGCTCTGGTGACTGCACTCACTGGTGCAAGAAGTAGCTGATGGACCACATCCAAAAACTAGGAATCAAGCACCTAAATCTGAAATTGGACTTCTGGCACACAAGTTCAAAATGATATGGTTGCTGAAGACCTACCTGCACACCAGACTTTTTTGCTTTAAATAGAGTGGGTTGATCTAATCAAGTGAAAATAATCAATATATTTACACCTTCTTATGACTGCATTCTCAACTCACTGCTCCTGCCTAAACATAATTAGGAAACTCAGTAGAGAAATGTTATTGATTAGGGCCTTAAATTAATCATTATAGTAGATATTTTTGAAAATATCCAATTGCTAATATGAGATCAAGAACCATCATATAATAAGCAACAGCTACTGTTTCATTTTAAAATGTTAGGCCAGGTTGCAAGGAGTATGTAGTGGCCTAGCTGTTTCTTTATTTCCCTCCTCAGACTGAATCAAATCTATTATACTGCCTACCACTGATGGAAAAACTAAACACAGCTTTATCTACCTTTCTATGCTTCTCCCTGTTAAAACAGCTACGGGCAAGACTGAGGGGAGCAAAGCACCAATGGCTCCACCAGTTTGACTGCCTGACTACTACCATCAATGAGAAATTAATGAAGCCATAGCTGAGAAAATGGGAGAAATTCTTCCTCAGCTTCCCCTTCCCAAGCCCCTGGTGTAAAAGAAGCATTAGGGTGGCCGGAGACTCATTGAAGTAGTAGTGCATCTGGCAGTTCAGCCTAACATTTGTAATTGGACTCATGACTCTTCATGCCTGAGAGCCGCACACTTTGCCATTTGTGCAGTCATCTACTCTAGTCCAAAGGAGTAGATAAATCAACGGTCTGGAAAATAAGGCTTCATGCCTGTTTTATATTCATTTTGCACAGGTACAAATGACTGCACAAGTGCCAAATGATAAAGCATCAGATCTACATAGGTGTTAAATAAATAGCAAATAGTCCCCACTTTATTTCCAAGTAAAATTCATCTGATTGAGTAGAAGAAACTTCAGTATAGCTCATAGCCGATACATGAATAGTAATACATAGTAATACATGAAAACAAACAGCACTTCTATTAAACACAAAATACACACATTTCTATGATATCTGAGGTCAATAATGATATAATTTGTATTAATCATAAAACTCTAAAAATATTGAATGGTTTTTTTTCTGCAGCAGTTAGAATATAGGATGGGTTGCTAAAATCAATAGTTAATTGAATTATAACACCATGATTACATTACATGACAGCCATATACTTACTTGTCAGTCAGCTGTAACTTGTGTTAATAAGATTCACTGAGCTCATTATCTTTTGTAGACTGTTAATTTCTGAAAAAAGACCTGTGAACAGAAAAGATGTTGTCTTGTTAAGCAAATGCCAGATTGTTATTGAACACTCCACAGGAATAATGAAAAGAAATAATTTCCACAAAGAACCTGAAATTATTTGGTTGATCTTTATGATTTCTCCTTCTTAACACAGACAAAATTGGAAAAGGGAAATCTCTAATCCAAGTCATACTAAAAACCTTTCAGGCTTTTAATAGGTTGAGGAATAACTACTCCAGGAAACTGTCTATGCTGTATACCAACATTTCTTGATGAATGACATCCACGTTGATAATCACAGAATCACAGAATAGATAAGGTTGGAAGGGAATCATAGAATGGTAATCCCTGCTTAAATGAGGCCATCCTAGAGCACACTGCACAGGATTGCATCCAGACAGCTCTTGAATATCTCCACAGCCTCTCTGGGCAATCCGCTCCAGTGCTCAGTCACTCACACAGTGACAATAAACCCATCTCAACTCATGCCCATCCAGCAATACAAACGAAGTGCCTTAAAAAAAAGCTATCTAAACCACATAGTTCAGATCATTATTATATGTCCCCTCACAATAAACTCCTTTTCTGCCTTCCTTTGCCACAACAGACAAACAGCATTCACCACATTTACGAACTTATGCAGTGCATGACAAAATTTAAAAAATCTCAAGGTACATCACCGAAGAACATCAGATATGATTGAACAAATGAACTAAAGCCCATGATACTGAGGAAAAAAAGTGGCTCCTAAGACTCTGACCTTGGGAAAAAACTTCCTGCTCCAGCATCTGGCAATCATTTCAACACTGAGCCCCTGAAGGACACTAAATGTGAGTTTCCCAGTACCACAACGCACTTCAGAGCACTCCACACAGCTCATAGTCTTGTGACTAATTCTCACTGCTTCTGAGGAAGGAAACCAACTTATGGGGAGAGGGAAAAATATTATTTTCTTCACTTTTCTTCATTTTCTTACATGTGATATAAAGTGTATAGTTATTTCAAAATATGACTAAAATATTTTTTAAGGATAAATAAGTCCATGAGTGTTTACTACATTCCTTTTAAATTCTTTTCAAGTATATCAGAAAGTCTCTTCTTTAAGATTTTATTTTGAACATCAAATCCCCTATAGTGTGTCATTTGCACACACTTATCAATCTTCATCTTGAAATTATTTTGGTCCTCAGCACTCTTTTTGAAAAGTTGCTGAAAATTTTAGATATGTTGTGATTATGAAATTTCTTAGTTTCCAGGACCAATTTTATAATTTTTGCTTTTTGTTTGATTGTTTTATTTTATTTTATCTCATTTTTCTCTCTCTCAATATTAGAAATGTAATTTTTTCTTGTACTTGGTCTGCAAAAGTTTGACTTCCCAATTTTCTCCTGAAACATTTCACCACATTTACCTTTTACTAGTTCACGAGGTGGTCAATCTCTGTTTTTTCAGGATGGTCCATCAGATTGCACCAAACACAAAGAGCAGGCCATCATTTTGGCCACGATCTCTCCTTCAACCAGTGGGTGAAGCCTTCCCTGCAGCATTGCTTTAGTCACTTCTGCAATATTAATAGGCATTGGCCCCAGAATCTTTCTCTGTAGAACCTCTGTTTTCTGAGATTTCCTTTTCAGTGCAGTCCACTGAAGCCTACCCTAAACGGTTCTTTGTTACAGTTCTTACATTAAACCTATTCACCCTCAACTAAAGTGCTTAATCCTAATCGTCATTGTTATCTGCTTTGCTCTGGAGCAACCCAATATGAAACAAAAAACACTAAGTCTTATTGAGATCTAGTGACACCAAGCCAGCATACCAACCCATTCACATTATTTTCCATTTATAAAAAACTTGTTACTTCGAAGACTAGTGTCTCATCCATAAATTCATAGAACATTATCCACTGGTCTTCCCTAGTGAAGAATCACCTGCTGAGTTCAAGCACAGTTTTCCAGCGCCTGCTAACACCGGAAATAAGAATTACTGCAAAGTAACACAGCCCATTATGATACTTTCACCTAATTTCAAAGTCTGGAGTTTTTTTCCTCAGGATGTGCATTTCATATACTGGTTTTGTGTGTCATGTCATGAATGATCATTCTGAACTCCATATGTCTTTCTGTAGAAGATAGTTTTTCATAAATTTCTGACTGTAAAAAGCTTATGTAAAAGTTGCTCAGGGGAAGCTTCTGTCTGGAATGCTCTTACATGGAAATTTCTGTGTTTAGGACTGGCAAATTTTGCATCTTTCAATGTGCATTCTAAAAGTGTTTTGTTTCACAAACTAACCACTATCTTATCAAGGCCTCTATAAATTAATGGAATTGCAAAGTATACTCTTCAGCTTCAAATAATTCACAAATTCTATATTTTCAACTGTTATGTGTCTCTTGGCAAGAAACATCTCTGTCAGTATAAAAGTGCAGTACCCTTCACACTGAAATACAATTTCAGAGTTGCCTTCTTATGACTTAGTGGAAACTAAGAAAACGCCAAGTGCCTCAGAACAAGACGTTATTAGAGAAAGGGCTGAACGCCTTCCTTCTCTTTGCACTTGGTACAAACAGAAATTCAAACACTGTTGATATGATAGATGTATGAGACAACTACACAGACCATTACACAGAATCACAGGTTGGGTCAGGCTGGAAGGGACCACAGTGAGTCATCTGGTCCAACCTCTGCTCAAGCAGGGCCATCCCAGAGCACATGGCACAGGATTGTGTCCAGGCAGTTCTTGAACATCTTCAGTAAGGTGGATTCCACAGCTTCTCTGGGCAATCTGTCCCAGTGTTCAGTTACACCAACAGTAAAGAAGATCTTCATATTTAGGTGGATTTCCCTGTGCATCAGTTTCTGCCTGTTGCCTCTTGCCTTTTCTATTTCAGCAGATGTTTCAGGAAAAAATCATCTGTTTTCACCTCGTATGAATATGTTTAGTGTTTGGCAAAGTTAAAAATTGGTTGAAAGCAGGCTCTGACTATAACAAAAAAATACTACTGGCAATGATTTTATATACCTGATGTAACTAATTTAAAATGCCAGTCTGAAAATACAAAAGGTTACATGAAGGAAAATGAAGAATAATAATTTCAAATAAGTCAGCACTTCAAAAATATTCTTTAAAACTTCTTACCTTAATCTGCACACATCTTTCCTACTCGGCCTTCTGGAATAGCATGTGTAAGAAATATTTGTAAATCTAAGAAACAGCCCACATTTGTAAAAATAAGGTTATACTAAATTAATTATATATTTATTTTTTAACACACTAAATTGAAACAATGTCAAGTCAAAGAGTGTTCAGTGTCAAATAGACCATTCTTTCTCTCTTATACAATTACCCATTTTTAATTGACACTAAGAGTATTATTTGCCTTATATAACTATAAGACCCTGTATATATTTTTCTTTATAGAGGCAAACAGGAAATTTAATACTTATTATGGCAGAAAAAAATTCAGCTTTGCTATATTTTCTTTACAAATTCTTGGGTGTTTTGGGGGTATTTAGTCAGGTCACTGTAACAATCCATCCCAAGTCAGGTCATCAAGTTGCCTGGCAACCGTGTTCAGGATTGATAAAGGCAAGCTACCTTCACTTTTATTTTTTGCCTCCCCTTTAAAATCAATATGACAAGCTTGATATTGGTGATGTGAGATTAGCTGAGAAAATGCATTGAATTGCTCAAGAAGTGCATTGCTCAAGATGGTCCATTTTGAAGGCTGGGCCCAAGCACATCTGTCTAAAATAAAGTATTATTTAGAGAGATGTTATTTCATTTAGTACGTGTGCTTCATCTCAGCATCTGCTTTTCTTTTTTTTCCCCATTATTTTTTTGTTTGGTTTTTTTATTTTTTAGGGTTTGGGGTGGGGTTTTTTTGTTGTTTGGTTGTTTGGCTGCTTGGTTGGTTTGTTGGTTGTTTTTGTGGTTTGTTTAGTTAGGTTTTTTTGGGGGGTGGCAGGAACCGTTTCATTCATCACAGAGCCTGTATTTCATAATAATACCATTATGATGTTTTATCCTGAGTAACAATTTTAGTGCCATTAGGAAGACAAATTGATCTTGGAGTGATCATGGGTTAAGGTAGCTTGCATGTACTATTATTTGCTTTCAAGAATTCAAGAAACTTTATTTTCTGAATGCAGCAAAATTCAGTGGATACTGTTTATTCATGAATCCAAATACTCTTTCAGCCATGGAGCTTTCTGCTTCTTCCAGTCAATTTGCAAGGGCTTGATCAGTGTGTTCTTTTAGTGCTGATGTCTTCATCCTCCCTTTAAGCTTCCCCAATCTCTGCACCATTTTCCATAGGAGCACACAACATACCACTCAAAGATGGTTAAAAACCCCACAAATCCTCTTATTAATTTTAAATTATTTATGTCTTCACTTGAAACAAATATTGCTATTTGAGCATGCCAGTGTGCATCATTTTGGGCACCAACAGAGTCAGAAATAAATCAGGGTCTAAGCAGAAGTCCTTGCTCTAGTTCCAGTCCATCACAGTGTCAGCCATGTGCCTCTAATCCAACAACTGGTACGGCCCTGACATGTAAGGGCATCTGGTCTTGCCTTTCTGTCTAATGACACATAGCCTTGAATGTCTTTACCCCCAAACCAAGGTGGAGCTGTTTGAAATTGGTTTTCTATCAGAAAAATAGCAGGGAATAATGATGTCCATGAGTTGTACAAGCATAAGGAAACCGAAGTGTGGCAGGAAAAGATTGCAAGTCAGGATTTATTACAAGAATTACAGGATACTGTAGAAAGGAAGAAGAAGGGTAATACAATTTTGATTTTAACAAAACTGAGTTATGGTAGCTAGACATTGGCTGAATTTCCCTGTATGTAGGCTGTTTATGTCTGAGCTGTGGACTGCTTACCACTTGACTGCATGATTGGTTATCTTGGTCATTATATGTTTTTTTCTGCTTTCTGGTCTGAGAAATGAGACTTGTAAGACAGGAGATGAACAGAAGACAAGGGATAAATAGTGAAGTCCTCATTTCAATATACTGTTACTCAAGTCTGCAAGCAAAGATGGGTGTAGATGCATTCCTAATATTTTGTGTGAGCAAAAAAAAATGTTGTGACAGCTTTTGCCAGTTAGCAAAGAGGCATAAATACAACACATATGAGAAACCATTTATATTCCAAATCAATATTCAGAAAGTTTTGCTAAGGGTTTGAGAAGCTGAGCTGAGCCCAAAACTTCAGTATAGGTACTTTTGATGAAAAAGCATATTTGTTTATGCTCTGATAGTAGCTATACCTTCAGAGAGAAAAACAGCATGTTTTTCAAAATTCTGACAGAGTATAGCTGCCCATGCAGAAAAACTGATTTCTAGGCTATTTCATTTTGCAAACTGTGTGGAAAAAAGCCAACCATCACTCACTGCCCTGCTCTCCAGACCCAGCCTCCAGGAGGTCCTTTCCAGGTCCTTCTGTCTGGCTTCTGTAACCAGAGCTCCCAAGAGAAAAGCATTTGCTCTCTCAAGAGGACTCACTTCTCAGAATTCTGTCTAATGGAACCTAAATTCTTCTGCTAGCACTGATTGACAGTCAATAGAGTAAAGAATTGATCAGATAGAGAATTAATAAAACAAAGCAAAGACCCCTGGTTAGGACTAAAATTTCTCTGTAACAAGAGCAGAAGATGGTCAGCATTATATTTGGGCATTTCAGTTGTAGGATATGTATTTTTGTAGTAAGAGACAAAATCCTTGAATTAGATTTACAGTAAAGGACCATTATTATTATTATTATTATTTAATTTGTTCAAGCAAGAATAAACCATATTAGACACCAATTTTTGATGCAGAATTGCTTTGTGAATGTGTTCAAACTCAGAAAAATTTATACTGTATGAAGTGTTTAATCTGGCGAGCTAAAGTGATTTAGCTAGAATTATCTCCTCATGTGAAAAGCACAGGTACAGAATATAAAATGCTGGTGAACTTTGAAGATCAGAAGCTGCTTTCACATCTCCACTCGCTAGAAAACCTAAGGAAAATCTATCTAGACCCTAGGAAAAAAAAAAGGAAAAAATAAAAAAGAACAAGGTGTTATGATCATATTTTTTTCTTTTTTGTCATGAATACATCTACTCACATTTTAACATTTGGAACTCATTCATGAGACAAATTGACCACATCAAAGAATTTTCTGCAATTATTTTTTCCATAAAAGAAAATTAAATTGAAGCTTTCTAATCAACCACTCCTCCTTTTAGAAACTACACAAAAAAAGGAAATAATATATAAAGCTGCAACTAAAGAGGGGAGAATACTGCCAAACTAGTCTCATGCAGTTGGTGTATAATGATTGGTGACTGAGATTGAAACCTTTTATCAAAGATGATGGTGAAAACCATGACTTATAATCTCAGCTTTTCCTTTGATCTTTCATTCAGGTGAAAGATTTTTTGAGAGTCTCACAATAATCACTGTGAGTGAGATCATTCAGTTTCTACTAAGTGCAGAAATACAGGTGTTGGGTTTGGTTTTTTTAAAATGCCTAAAATACAAGGGCAAAAAATGAGGACCCCTATTAGTATCAAGATTACATCCTGGAGTCACTCAGTTCTTGATAATGTAGCCAGTGAACTACTTATGGACACACTGAACTCACATTTTTACAGAACATATTACCCTTTAGACATAATATCCAAGCCTCACATTGCAAAGTGAAGTTTTATCAGCCTTCCATTTTATTCTGCCTTGTGCTATGAACTCAAAATGCAGTGATATCAGTGGCATTTTATGGTAAATTAATAGGTATAGATAAAATCTTCTATAAATATTCATTACATCTCATTATTGCAAATTAATGAGCAAGATTCTGAAATTAAGGTTAGTCTAATTTGGAGATATGTATCACTTTTCCTACATATGAGACATAAGAAATAAATTATTCTCTAAAGCAAAGTTCTAGTTTACTCCAAGGGTGGCCCAGAACGACTGACAGTATATTCTAAGTGGGTTAATCTGACTGGCTGAGAAGCAAAGACAGAACTGCAGCTTAGTTTTAGGTATGATAAACAGTGTCCATAACATTAATTTTTAGTAGCTGGATCATTTCTTACATTCCCGTGTGTTATACTCAAAATATTCTATGGTGGTATCACGGCTGAATCCCTGCCCTTTACAGCAGTGGCTCAGAGGGCATGGCTGGGGTTGTGGTTGATATTGTTCAGAGTAGTTAGCTTTGAGAGAGTCATTTAGCTCACTTGTGAGTCGACTCCGTCAGCATTTATCAGGGGAGGCCACAGGTCACCAGCTTTTTGAAAGTACCCAGATTTCCCCATCTTGCTTGTGGGACGCAGCATCTTGTGCCTCACCTAGGCAGACTCCACCTACATCTCTACATTTGCAGTGAGGTTAAGTGACTTGTCCTGATACTGTGAAAGAATTCAGAGGTGATCAGATTTCAAAATGAATGTTGGTGGTCTGAAAGGACAAAATTGACTCATAGTGGTATCTTTGCAGGACCACACAGCTCTGAGATGCCTAGAGAGGTACAACACAAATACTGTGTGGATGCCAATGTCTGCACATGTGCTTAAGAGTGGGCAGTGCTAGAGAAGATGGACCCAGACTCCTCTCAGAGGTGCTTATCGATAGAAGAGTGGACAATGGACATAAGCAGCGACAAAATAAATCAATATTAAATATTGGGAAAAAACCCTTCGGGACAATTGAATAAAATACTGGAACAAATTACCAAGAGAAATTGTGGAATAGAATCATAGAATTATAGAATTAGTAAGATTGGAAAAGATCTCCAAGATCTCTAGTCCATCCAACCTTTGATCAAACACCACCTTGTCAACTAAACCATAGCATTGTCACACTGAGAAGTCTTTTTGACCACGTCCAAGTATGGTGATATCACCACTTCCTTGGCTAGTCCTCTCCAATGATTGACAGCCCTTTCAGTGAAGAAATTCTTCCTGATGTCCAACCTGAACCTCCTCTGGCACGGACTGAGGCTCTGTCCTGTCACTGGTTGCCTGGTAGAAGAGGCTGACACACACCTGAATACAGCCTCCTTTCAGGCAGTTGTAGAGAGTTATAAGGTCTCCCCTGAGCTTCCTTTTTCACCAGGCTAAACAACCCCAGCTTCTCCAGCTGTACTTTGCAGGACTTACTCTCTAGACCTTTCACCAGCTCTGTTGCCCTTCTCTGGACACACTCCAGCACCTCAATGTCTTCCTTGCAATGAAGGGACCAAATCTGGACACAGGACTAGAGTGCCGAGTACAGGGGAACGAACAATCACTGCCCTGGTCCTCCTGGCCACTCTATTGCTGACACAGGCCAGGATGCCACTGGCCTTCTTGGCCACCTGGGCACACTCTGGCTCACGTTCAGCTGCTGTTGACCAGCACCTCCAGGTCCTTTTCCACAGGGCAGCTTTCCAGCCACTCTGCCCAAGCTTGCCATTGCAAGGTGCTGTTGTGAGCCAAGGGCAAAACCCAGCACTTGGCCTCTTTGAACCTCATAGCTTTGGCCTCAGCCCATCGATCCAGCCTGTTCAGATCTCTCTGCAGAGCCTTCCTACTCTCAAGCAGATCAACAGTCAAAGCTACTAAAAACTCAGGTGGAAAAATCCTGAGCAACATGAATAAAATTATCCCTGTTCGGAGCAGGATGTGGAACCAGATGTCACCCAGAAATCTCTTCTAATCTAAATTATTCCATGATGCTGTGAGAGTTCAGCTTTATAAATCAAGGGTGGTATCAGTCCTCCAAAAGTGGGATGCCTTAAGCTGAAATCTTTGATTGAGAAACTTCTTAGTTATTTAGCATTTAAAGACTCTGGACAAATAAAAACAAAAACCAAAATCCAAAAAAACCAAAACCAAAACCAAAACCAAAGCCAAAAAAAAAAACCAAAAACACAACCAAACACCAAAAAAAAAAAACAAAAAACCAAAAAAACCCCAAAAAACAAAACAAAAAGAGGAATTTTGGGTACTAGAAGGAGAGACTTCTAATGTATGTAGAAATGCTGAAAACACTAGGCCAGTCTGAAAAAAAAGAATATTGCACCTTTCTTTAGAATGAAATCATAGTGCAGCTTCCACCTTAGAGGGCATTTGGACCCTCAATAGCAATTGCAAGGCTGCTGCAGGACCCCTAGAGCAGGCAAAAGAACGCCCAGTATTTCAGAGTATCATCACTAAAATTTATAAATGTACATTCCGCTCCTGAAGCAGAGTGCTACATTTTCAGGAAATTTAGCATTTAGGCTCACCATGCTCAGTGTTCCTTTGGGGCCCTGTGGAAGATACAAAACTGTTCTTCCCACTTCAGGTCTTGCTATGGACTAGCTCTTCTCTGTTAAACTTGTTTTGCCTTCTTCTCTGATGCTGTCACTCATCTGGCTGTGGCTTTTTTCCACTTCCTCTTTCCACCCACTGCATTTGTGTGGACACATCAGTTTTCTGTAACTTCTGCAATCTGAGGGGAGAAAAACACTTTTCTCCATTTTATAGACCCCCTACATACGTTACTTTCAAAGCTCAGACAGAAATATCTCTCTTGCCATCTTGCTTAATACTATCTTTATTTATTCTGTCTTTTGAGTTTATACTGTTATTTCATTCCAAAGTCATCTCCCAATTAACATCTAAAAACATAAATAAAATTACCTTTCCCTCAAATTAATAAAACAAATTTACAGTATTGCAAGGACTCCTAAACTTGATAAAATTACTATAAACATTTTCACTCATTTATCTGAAATGGAAATACGTAAATACAGTTTGACTCACACTTTAAGAATGTGTTTTACCTTTGCCATGCTGTCAGAAAGATGCGGGCTTTAAAAAATGAGATTCATATGAAAGTGTCCATTTAAACCCTGGAAACCAGATTGTGTGACCTCTGTTGATAGGATTTTTGTCTGATTAATGAAAGAAAAAAAGACTGAAATATTTTTCTCATATTAATACCAGCACAAGAGGTACATTCATTCCGCCCTCTGTTTTCAGTGGATGCACAGACAAACCTTTGTTAGATGGCACCCATCCTCCCTTCATATGGGTGATACAAATCATGTCTTTCTCATGAGAAAAAAGTCTTCTGTGCTCTTTCAAAAAAAAAGGTCTAATAGATTCTGGAGAACTTTCTCCGCTTTTTATGGATACTGCTGGCCAAGAAAGAAATATAACGTAGGACACAGAACAGTTTGAGTGTGTAAACTTGTGGTGCCATGCAATATGTCTTAATATTACAGCTTTAATACTAACTGTGCCCCAGTAATTTAATAATTCTGTGGGAAGACTGCTGGGTTATAGAGGATATTTGTCTTGTGATTTCTTTGTGGCAAATCAGAAATTACAGCAGTGCTCAAAGGAATAGAAATCTTAGATACTCATGACCTTCACTGAAACCCCTTTCGTCACTTGTCAGTTCTTTAAGGGGCAATTTAATTGTAGCTCTTTGGCGGTGACAAGGTAAGTGCTGGCATTTTGGCACTGTCATTCATTAACCTCATGCAATGTCAGCAACACTGCCTCAGACATGTCACCATTTCCCCAGTGATGGCAAGCTGACTTTTAGGACATATGTTATTTCAGAGATGCCTACTAGACAAGTCTGCATGCTCCACATTCTTTTGTATGGCATCATCTGTGGATTGTTTATGCAGTTAAATAGCTTCAAGACTAAAACCAGCTTGTTTCAATCCAGGAAAATAAAAGCTACCATGCGCCATGAACAGAAAACTACCTGCATGATTTATCTTGCTCAGAAATTAAAAATAAAACAAACAAACAACCCCCCAAAAGAAGACAAATGAGATAAAAAATAAAACCCAACTAATAGAAAAAAACCCAAATCTTTGAGCATAACCCACAAGGGAAAAAAACCAATTATTATCATTATACCTGAAGGTTAAATAATACTCTTTCATATGAAAATTTCTTAAAGTAGAATTAAATAAATAAAATGCAAGGTCACAAGGCACATAATGTACATTATAAATATTTTTTATTTTATATTTCATATTTCTGAATGTTTGTGAGAAACCAAACTGCTAATACTAAATAGGTTGGGAAGAATTGATGCTGAGAATTATTTGCTGATAACAGCATTTGCCAATACCTAGAAAAATGGTATATATTTGCTTGCACCTTTCCTCTGTTCCTTTATTTGAACCTCAGAGTGACTGGTGTTTCTGTGCAATTTCACTATATAAATGAATAGATTATTATTATTATATAATTATTATAATGTAACATGCATTATTATATATTTAATTATTACATTACTAATAATAACAACAATAATTATAAAGAGCATGGTTTTCACTTTGCCAATTCACAGGAGAACTAAGGATCACTCAAAAATGAAGTAGTTGTTCTGCCAAATCATGGATGACTCAAGATGCAAACTCTTTGAATTTAGATTTGAAACCCCAGAAATTTAAACCATTTGGGTCTATCTATTATTTAAATTTTAAAAAAGACCTAAATCCAGATTGAAGCTGGATGTCAAAGTGTTCCTATGTTTCCACCTTATGCAAAAGCCTAGTCTGATTAGTCTAGAGTTTGAACGAGTATAACCAGCATCCAATTATGTCCAGTTCCTGAAGCCAGGTAGGTGAGACGTCAATATTTGGAGCTTGTTTCTTTGTGAAAAAGAGTTTAAAAATATTCTTTCGCTAACCAAAATGAAAGGATTTACTAGTGTCACTACCCTCCCCACCCCAAACAACAGATATCAAAGAGCAACATAGTCATTAAAAAGTGATGAAATTAAAATTATTAGGGATGTCTCAGGAGAAAGTTGAAAGAAATTCAACCAAAACATGCCAGTTTTTACAAGTATTGATCATACCAATGTGATTTTTATGAAAAAAAATATTTATTTAAATCAGCAGTTTCCAGAGAAAGAAGTATTTCAATGACTTTTTCCTATCAGCTCAACTACTGACTTTAATAGAAACATGTAGGTGAAAGCAAGGGCATTGTTGAGAATGTATGAGAGTGGAGTGCAAATGGAATGACTGAAACTTCAGGCAGATGAAGTGATAAATGAGTTGCAGTACAGTGCTGAGAGCCAAACCAGACATTCCATGCACTGTTACAGTGCACCTCTTAAGAAACTGTAATCACTTCCAAACACTGTACTGGATGCAATGGGACATATCATATAAGCAGGGTTTTGCAAGTAAAATTCTGTCCATGTTAAAGAAATGTTAAACGCAGTATGGCATCAGTAGGAAAGCAGTAATGGCTGTAGCAGGGACCTTTCCAGTCCAAAGTGGTGCTAGGTGTAAAGAGAAAAATGAAAAGAGCACAACACATCCAATTAGACAGCTGGGATTCTGTCCTAGGAAGGCAATTCCACACTGATACAGCAGGCAGGATGAGTCCTGTTTTCCTAGAGCAGCACTGCATCACTGCAGCCCAGCCCCACTCTGAGAGCGGTGCTTTGCCAGGACGGCCTGCTGCACATTCACTCCAGTCACACTAATTGATCCAATAGCCTTTGCTATAGCAGTTTAAGAGAATTAAGGTTCTCTCTGGATTTTCCTCTCCCTTTCCCCAGGGCTGGCAATACAGATGACTGATTTCCTTTCGTCATACATAAAGATTTAGAGACACAACATTAATTGCTCTCCTGATGATTTCCAATTTGATGAACAAAAATTGAACCAAAGCAAAAGCAAGTGCAGGAATGATTGGATTGAAAGATTATGATTAATCTGTGTGTGTTGTCTCCCCTCTTCCCAGTTGTCCCTACACCTTTTAGGAGCTAAATGACTTCTCACATATTTAGCACAGCATTACATAATTATAAGATTCTCTACTCATAAATTAAAGGCATTTCTTTCACTGTACAAATAGCTAAAACCAAATTCTCAGCAGAAGGAGTAAGTTACAAATGTAAGAAATTAATAGGTAAAGCTGATCCTACACTATCTTGATGCCTTTTCTTCTAAGTAAAATGTCACATTCTGCTCTGCCTTACACTTATATTGGTCCCCACTTCCATGCTATCCCACTTAAGGGGCTTCTCAGATGATCAGTTCTCAGGTAACAAAGCACCAGATGGCTTTTATCTTTTCTCTCTTGAATGGCAAAAATAGGATACTGCTGGCCCTGGAGAGCCAAGCACGTCAATGGGAGGGCAGAACTGACTCATTATCTTTACTTTATATGCATTTAGCCAAAAAGGTGAGAGAATGTAAATGTGATGGTGTTATGCCTGGAAAAGCTGGCAGGGTAGGAAAACAACAGACAGAAAGCCTTGCTCCATCAGCTCCTCTCAGTCAGCTGTATCAACCTTGCTTTGCTTCTTTCCTGGGAAGATCTTGAAAAATTTAGCAAAAATTAATTAGTTATTCAGGCATGTCTTCAATAAAACAGAAATCTGTGCTAACTCTGGGACAAGCAGAAACAGGAAATAGATGTGAATTTTGTACCCTTCATTTCATCAGAATTAAGTGCTGGACTAGCCAGGGGAAGTGGTGAAATTTCTTTCCAGATTCCAGTGTGTGACTGCTCATATTTCGGTTGCCTAAAGATAGGAGTCTCTATCCATTTGACTTACTATAACGCATTTCTCAGGGGGAGCTGACAGATGTGACACAAGACCTGCATAAATCTCATGTCTCTTGGAGCAGCCCATGTGATCTCAAAATGTACCAGACAGTTTAGCATAGATGAGTAGCCCAGATCCTTAAACTTATCTGTTCCTAACATGGTTTTCTATATGAGCTACAAGCAGCTGTAGATCAGGGGAATATAGTCAACGGAGAGGAAAGGGGAATTCAACTCACCCTGTAGAGTGGCCCACCTGAATTTCTCTCTAGGCTTCAGTGACTACAGTGGTCAGACCTTTATGGAGACTTGGAGAGCTCTGAAAACATTCTAAACTATTCTTAGGTTTCTTATAAATATTCTTATAAACACTCAGACTCTTTCCCTTGAAAAAGCTTATCATTTCATCCTATAATATCAGGCCTCATTTTTCACCTACTGTGAATAAACTGATCATTTGGGGATATCATAAATATATCAAATATAACAAAAGACAGTGTTTGCTTTTTACAGGAAGTAACACTATGCATTACTTCTGGTTTTGGTTATGAATTTACTTCACAATGGAACCAACCAGTCACTGTCATTGCTGTATTAGAGGTCTTGAAGTACAGGGTAATATTTAGATTGCTGACATCTAATTTTGATAACACTCTCTTGAACTAGGTTAGGAGAACCACTAATTCCAAATTTTTGCTGAAAAAGAAAAAGTTGAGAGCAGAAAATCCCCAAAGGCTGAACAAAAGAATAACCACAGATATAATTTTGAGAGACTCAAAGAGCAGGTCAGAAAGTTTTAAATGAGAGACAGGAAGCTCAACATATATTTTAATAGCAAAATAATCTCTTGTAAATGCAGGACCAGCCAAAATCAAAGTAAAGTAATCTACAACAAAGGGAGGGAGTGAAAGACATGATTCAATGGAAAGGAAAACATTTATAGGAAAGAGGAGTCAGGGAATCATAAAAGGATGCTGTCTTTGGCCAAAACTCCTGGAGTGCTGAGAGGAAACTGCGATAAAGAAATGTCTGTAAGTGTGCTCATTGTTTTCTACAGATCTGTGCACTTCTCATGCTAAAAAAGAACAAGGATGTCTGGAAAGATACACTTTTTTTCTGCATGTTGCCCTAGCCTAGTTTGGAATTAAGCAGTAAAATGGAGTATCTAGAGATCTGTTTGTGCTTGTGTGCTAGTGTTTTGTTCTCTACCTCCAAAGCCAGATGGAATGGCCCAGGTCACTTCATGCAGTTAAATCCTTCTCAGACCCAAAGCAGAGTGGTTGCTGCCCCGCTCAGTCCCCAGGCAGCCTGAGGTGGCTGTGGCCAGAGCCATGGTGCCGAGCCCAACCCTTCTTCCCCCAGGCCACCCATATGCCTAAATGACTAGGAGAGTCCTGGGAAGGTGCTTAAATTACCAGAAAATGCTAAACCATGGGTGCAGGTGGGTGAAGCAAAGGATGTTTTTGGTCCAGATTTACAAAATGGGTAGAAACACCATATTGGTGAATATTTTCAGACCTCATCATGTTTTCATGAACTTAATGACACTGTAGTTCCCAGTAGTTTACCTGCAGTGAGATTATCAATGCAGATTATCCAGGTCGTAGGGTGACTGCCAAGTTCCAAAGTGTTTCTGCTTAAAGCACAGCCCTACATAAGCAAAGGTGTACTGCCTTGAGAGATGTACTGCTCTCTGGTCCTGAAAACCAGACAGGATGAAACCTACCTGATCCAAGTTACTTTGACACAAAACTCTTTGTTCCCAGAATAAAGTGTGTGGTGAAACACTGTGCAGTATCATTGCTGACCACACTGAAATAAGGCAAGTTTCTGCTAGTGGGGTGGCTACAGGGGTGACTTCTCTGAAGAGGTGCCAGAAGCTTGCAGAGCCAGCGGATTTCACCTGTCAGTATTTACCTGGTTGGAGCTGACTGGAGTTCTTTCTACTGCTTTCTCAAAAAACCCTAAAGCCCAAGCAAACCTTTATTATTTTCTGTGATGGAGATTGATTCAGGGATTGATTATGCATGGCTTTATATCAAATGAAGATCTAAAGCAACATATGTACCTTTGTAGGCAAAATCCAAATCCAAGAGGTAGTGAAACACTTCTTGATTCCAAAAGGTAGATAAAATCATTGTGCTGCTAACTTCTTGGCACAACAGGTCAGGTCTTGCAGTAATGAGAGTTCAGTGCCCTTGAACTGTTTGTTCTCTGTAATTCTTCAATGCTTGGCCGAAGAGTAGAGTACTTAACATTTTTTTTTTCCACACTAGTATACATTATGGTTTTTTAGTTGATGTGTGAGCATCTTACCTGTCCACAAAAGCCCAGAACACTTAATTCCTCAAAAGCAACAGGAACCACAGGTATCAGCCCTCTTTTCATCACTGTTTGTCGCTGTGCCAGATGTAGGTGAAGATTGCATGCGTAATCCTGCTGTTGCTCAATTGGCTGGCATTTTTTTTCTAGCCTTCAGTGAGGAGAGTGTCATTTTTGGAGAGGGATGCAGGGAGTGTTCTGAAAACATGCTGTGTAGAGTTACAAAGAACAGCAAGAGGGAAAAGGCAGTGGGGAAATCAGTAGAAGGAAATTTTGTAATATCACCCAGTAGGACTTAGGAATTCAAACCATCAAGTCTTCGCTATAGTGAAACAAGCTATGGATGTTTACTAGCCTTGAAATAATTCAGCTATTCCAGTTGTCTTTTATAACATGAACCCTGTGAGCAAATGAAGAATCAGAGGCAGGAATAGATTTAAACACTTTCATAAAATTTCTAGCACAAAAGTGAAAATATGTAGTTCTTTTTTTTTCAATGCTTTTGATTAATTTCCTTCTTTTTTATTGATTGTGTTAGAATAAACTGGATCTTGATACTTTTCAATTAAAGAAAAATATATGTTATCATTTGCTGTCCCTTTATAAGTTCCATGTGCACATGTTTATAAACCAAAGCAAATAGATCTTTTAAAAATAATCTGTCATCCTGTAGTATTCCTGATAGTGTTTTGATTCAAACTCAATTCATCCAGATCTCTCTCATTATTCACTGTTGAACTGTTTAATGCCAGAGTTGCAGGCCAACTGGCATGAAGAGTGCACGGAAAGTATTATTTTCCTGCAATATAAAGTTGGATGTCTCACTTTCATTATTCTCTTTCACACCCAAGATAAATCCTGAGCTCTGTCACAGTGGCCGACACTGATTAAAATTCAAAAAAGATACAAAAAACCTCAGCAAATGAAAGGTTTCTTGCAAAGTATATTAAGAAAATCAAGGTAGTATTTTTATACTTTCTAGCAGTTTGAAAATTTTGCAGTACCTCCTCTTTTGTAGAGTAAGATGGTTTTTAAGGAAACAGAATTTCAGTTCCATTGAGATAAATGGTTAAATTCTAAATAAATTTGCCAGGGGCAATGCTTATTGCTTACTACCTTTTCTGTCAAGCTTTCTAAATTAACTTTTTGCTAAACAAGATGACTGCCTTCAGCAGGAACAGTTTTCTCAAGTTCCCCAGTGAAAGCAGTATTCCTTTACAGAGAGTGTATATATGCATACTTGGAAGCTTCCCACCAAAGTTAGATGAAATCTGCTCTTGATTAAATAAATAAATAACATCTGCTGAAATCTTAGAACAAGCATGACAAACTGCAAGCTGAAACACTTGCACATACTTGATGATTTGCATCAGGCACATCAAGCATTACTCTGTCAGTAGTTCTGAAAATAAGGGTCAGATTCAGCCAAGTGAGGATTACAACCAGAAGTGGGAATTATCAGCAGAAGCATAGAAACTGCTGCTATGTATGTTAAGCCTGGCTTGTATTTTAAAGATGGTTTTACGTGCTAATCAGTGTAGATTTCCTTCTCCAGACTCTATCTTCTTGCTTTAGAATTTTTTCTCCAGCTCTTTAGTTCTAGGATTTTACTTGCAGGCAGCACTTGTCTTAATATATTTGGAATGCAGCTAGCCTCTTGTCTGATTCATCCAGTTCCGTCCTGCCCAGGTAATAGAAAGGTAAAACTTTCACAAAAGTTTCCCCTTCAGCCCTCCATCCAACACTAATTATCAGATTTCTTCTCTTTGTTACAATAAAAAAATAGTTATAACAGTCTTGCCTTTCTTGAAATATGTCATTGTTTTTAAGAGTTTTTGCATGTATATGAGAGGAGATGTCTCTATTTTTCTCTTTTGTTGCCAGTGCATTAGAACATAGAGATGAGCGGCACTGACATATTTGTCTGGATCTATCAAGTTACAGTTACTGGTACAAGTCTTCTGTTGTCTATAGGACATCAACATATGCTATAATGATTGTTCCATCACTGCCCTCAAGAGTGAACATCTGCTCCTACCCTACCATCACAGTTTTAATCTACTTGTAGCTCCTGTTTCCTTGAAGAGCAATCCAAATGAGACAGACCCTGTCTTTTACTTTTCTCCGGTTTTTTAATAGCTTCCAGGCTTTCACCAGAGCGAAGTGAATACCTCGAACTCCCACCAGTATCCATTTAAATGAAAAACTGAATTCCCTGTAGCTGTGCTTGTGCCTGTAAGCAGATGGAGTGAGGTGGGAATCCAACTTTCTCACAGACACAAACACAGTAACAGCAAATTGAATTTGCTGTTTAAGTGTGGGGGGTGTCAGTTCTCAGAGAGCAGCCACAGCCTCTCTTCAAACTGCTTTGAGTGGGGAGCCACAGGATTTGCATCAATACTAAGTGTCCTCCCACCAGTGCACACACATCCTACTCTTTTGCAGCCTTTCCCAGCTGTGATGGAGGGCTCCCATTCACCCGTTCCACCTCAACTCACCTGTCTGGTTTACACACTGAAAAATTTTTTGTCTGTACCTTTTGGGCAGGATAAATTTTACCCATTGAAAGCAACAAAGGCAGGGGCAAAAATAAAGTATTTCCACAGCATATCTCAATTCAGTGGTTAAGAGTATTCACAGGCACAAGAAATTATGCTTTTGCATTGGTTTATGGCTGGACTCAATGATCATAAAGATCTTTTCCAACCTAAATGATTCTGTGATTCTATTGTCAATAAACTTCTGTGTTGACAACGAATAACCAAACATGCACACTCATCTTGACAGAGCTAAGGAGTCTTTGGCCTTCCAGCACTTATCCCCACCCTATGAACACAGGAAATACTGCACCCATGACACACAAAACTCAAAGTCTTCAATAGAATGAGTTGCAACTTCCAGAAATGTAAAACTGACTGGAGTCAGAGCCAAAATGCTGAATGCGAAGACTGTATTGCCATCAAACCTTAAATTTGACAAAAGTATTCTATTCATGTGAAGAAACCATAACTTGGATGAAAACACTCTGGCATACTGTGGTATATGAAATCCTCATCCCAATCCCCCTTTCTGCTTTCTTCTCTGACTGTCCAGGATTTAAACTTAGACAAACCAGTGGTGTCAAATGGCATTTTCTTTTTTGTTATTGTTCACCAGCCTCTTCTCTACCACTTTGAAAGAAGGTTTTGGAAGCAGTCTTCATAAGAACTGTCTCCTAGGCAAATTTCTGCATTTTGCCTTAAAATTGTTCACTCATAATGAACCTCATACACAGCAATGAAATGAAGCACTAGCGACAATTTCAACACCATATATTAATCTTTTTAATTACTTGAGAGTGAAAGCTGCCCGTGCTTGGAAGGACTTTTCAATGTTACACTGCATTTTATCATCCTCTTATCTCTTGCTTTACGGTAAACTCTTCATCACATATTCAACAACGGAAGAATAATTCCTTTTAATGTTTTGTAATAAAAAATATAATTTTTTTGTTGCTGATGATAAAGACTGAATCAAAGGTACTTGCAATTTTAAATCATCAGGAATAACTATGATATTGATTTGATTTCTGTTGTGTTTAGATCTCAATTATATACAGACACACTTTCAGGAATGCCCTCACCAGCTTAACTTAAAATGACCAGAAAAGCTTGTTTCGAACAAAATTTAAAAAGCTGATTTTAACCTGTTTTTAGAAAAAAAAGCATATGGGATTACACCCATTCAAGTCAGTCTCTTAGCTTGTCCCCTGCTTCAGACCTTTTAGCCAATTTCAACAAACTGTGATAAGAAAGGAAAAAGTTCAAGGGTATTAAATTCCTACTTATTTCCTAAAAGTAGACACCGTACAGAGGAAGGAGAGACAGACAAATTAGAATGATCACGGAAGAAAAAGTGATGAGGTCCAAGACAAGAGCAGCCACATGGAGAAGAGTCAGGCAGCAAGATGCCTGAAGTTCTGCTGCTTGCGGAACAATGTGTTTTTCAGAAGAACTCCAGAGTGCATTTTAGAGGATTTTGACACAATAGATTTTATCATGCTCTTGATACACCCAGCAGTGAATGGAGGCACTGAGAAATTAGGAGGATGGTTGAGTGGCACAAGACTGGTGCTGGGGACAATCTCAGAAAGGCATCTGCCTCAACCTTCCTCTGCTCTCCTTCAGAGAAAATGATGACACTCGAAGGCTCTGCTTGCCTAGCACGAGTCACGTCCACCCTTTCCACATGGCCCCATCAAATGTACATCAAAACGTGTCTGAAATGGGGGTCCTCATGCCATTGCTTTGTTACCTGCAATGGTTGTTAACTGGGCAAGTACTTGTCAAAACAAGTTTCAGTATTCAGCCCTGGTCACACTGAGTTAACACAGCTGTGATACACGCACAGTCCAGGACGTTTCTTTAGGTCACATCCAAGCAGGCAGAGGTGTGGTGTGGTACAACCTGGCACACGACACCATCATCAATTCCTAGCAAGAGCCTGAATATTTTTGAAGCAGCATGTAGAAATTAACATACTTCTGGAGGGAAATATTTGCATATCCTAAAGAACGTTCATGGAACACAAATAGTAAGAATACAGGCTGGTGACTGGCAAATTTACAAGTTTTTAAATTACAGAGCAAATTCACAGCTTAAATAAAAAAGATTGCATTTCAAGTAGCTCCTGTGTGACCTCTGTATTTGCCCTCTCATTACTCCCTTGCTGCATGGGTTTTCAAACTAATGTTGAATTTGCTATTCCTTAAAAAAACCCCAAACCTAAAGAAAAGAATAATTTGCAGCATATATAGCTGGCTGGACTAGTCTTAGCTAATACAAAAGAGATAAAAAGTATAAAGGATTTTTTGATAACAGGAAAGTTGATGGATTCCCCTTCCTCCCCCAAGATTAGGGATCAAGAAAGTTCAGAGCAGGGCAAAAGTATCACAGTAATTTCTTGCGGAATTTTCATATTTCTTAATCCTCAGATCTCTCTTGCTCTCAGACAAAAACATATGCTTATCATCCTAAACCAAATAAGTCACAAATACCCACACATGACAAAATTCTGCTCTCATTAATACTAAAATAGGAAAATGCTGCCGGAAACTCTTATGTTTATGGCTTTACACCAGTTTCATACTAGTTTAACCTGAACATTAATTGTCCAGTGGAGCAGAAATAATGCAAATTATTCTGGAAATTTTTTTTGAAATATAGTGATTGCATGCACTTTTAATATATTAAAAGTTTTCATTTCAAACCAGAAGGGAAAATGTATTAAAAAACCTCAAATATCTGCTTCCTCTGAAAAGACTCTGGTTTTATCCAGATTAAAACATGGTATTTTGATGGGCTAGTTTCTTGGTGTATTTGTACTTGGTTGGTTATTTTATTCATTGCCGAAAAATAAATTACTTTCAAATACCAGTGCAAGGTGTTTATCAGTCTTTAAGAAAAAATAATGGAGGACAGCTGAAGCCTTTTCAACAATCTGGAGATAATTTTTTGCATAAACAAATTGGATTGTTCTTTGAAGCCACATAAATTATAAACTGATTGAAGATTTGTATGCTGAAGTTACTCCTGTAACTCTCATACTGAGTCCAGTGTAAAATGGGTCCTTTAAAGTCTGGATACCCGTTATGACTATCTTTAAAAAAATATATTGCAAAAACAAAAACATGTATATCTCAAAAGATTATGTGTTGGAGGTGAACAGCAAAGATTTGCTAAATTCTTCCAACTAAGGCCATTTGAACTTCACTTACCCTGATAATTGTCCATGAATACTCTGAGAACTGCTTTGCAGCCTTGATGTTTGCTCTCAAAAATTCACTCGGCTTTCAAGTTATTTCCATTAAACTTGCGTGGTCTTGGGGAAAATTTCCTGCTGGTGCAAGCACCATGCATGGTACACTGCACTTTTGCAACTCAAGGGTTATAACTTCATTCTCCCAGAAAGTACAAAGGATGGAACTAAAGAGAAGTACGACAAATACTTAAAATGAGAGGCAAATACAGTAGTCAATGGCCAAATATTAAGAAGGGAATAATTCTAGTGCTGAGAATCTGAGTTATACAGACACACATAAACATACAAACATGTGCAAACACACACACACACCTTTCATTGCAGATACAAACCCTTTGCAGGAGGTCTTTCTGGATCCTCTGCCATGTAGGGGTTCAAGCATTTTGATGGTAGGACTGTGGTGGAGTATATGTGTATGAAAATTTTTCCCAGGCAAGCCATTTAAAAAGTTTGGTTTTTTCATGGATTTTCTACATGTATAGCTTCATTCACTTTAATTGCTCCAGAAACCACTCAAATTGGCTAGACTGTACAAGCAATATGTAAACAAGTGTTACATCACCTTAAAACCTGTCATAAAGTGTTTGTCCTGAAAGATGAACGTTCTCACTACTCAGAGATCACCATGCATGCCAATAAGATGTAAAAGTAGCAAACACAAACTGCAAAAATTCTCAGGCTCATGAAAAGTGCTAAAACATTTTCACAGATCACTGAACTATCCTGCACTTCAATTGAAATCTAAAACCTGCTTCCTCCTTTCCCTGCCCTTTTCTCTATGTGCCACGATAGGCCCTGCTCTTTTATCTCCAGAGCTTTTCCCTTTTCTATGTTCCTCCAACACTGCAAAGGAGTAACTTCCCTTCCCTCATACAGTCCCTTTTACAATGCCAAGGCTTGGTTTACACTGAATAAGGATGAGGAGCATGATTATCCCAGGGCTTGCTATAAGGTTTTAGCTAACTTGCACCTATTACCTGACCGAACAACAGTACACTCTTAGCTCCAGCACAAAACTGGAGTGAAAGCTTGGAACATGTCTACATATTTGCCTTTATTTTTTCAGTGTGTTCATCAAATAGAGGTACAATTTGAGAGCTTCTCTTGCAAACCAAGGAACTTTAGAGTTGTAAAAGTCATGACAGATTGAAGGACACCTGAAAATAATGACAGCTGATTGCCTTTATGGCTTACAGAACTTTTAGTGAAGCAAAATTATCATATGCGTTGAGAGCACAAATCCATTTGTGAAATATAGCTCTTTTGAGGGAAAAGTGCAGCTAGGGTATTCTGTGAGTTTTTCTGGCCCAGTTAATAAGTCAGTTAGGGACACTGGGATCACAGGTTTTCAAAGATGGGAGGGAAGATTTGTTTACTCTGTACCAGAGTGTTCTGTCTTCCCTTATTCCTTAAAAATTGGTGTATGCCCTCTGAGGTCTGTCCTGGAAGTCAGCCTATTTGACTTCTCTGTCTGATAACCAAGTGTTTGATAATCAGCTCTAAGCCAAAGGATGAGCGTCTCAACTGCTGGAGCTGGGTTCACAAGCTGGTGAGCTCTAACCCTAACGAGACAACAGCATGTAGGTAACACATCAATTTATGTGGGACTCAGAACACCTCTTAGTACAAGTGGTCAGTGGCTTAGAAAAATGGCACACGTCTGTCTGAAAACAGAGAACTACAATTCCATGTTTAAATGAACTAAGTGTTCATTTCAAGATGTGCTATAAACCTTTGAAAACAGAAATATTGGCCCTCAGTGAGAGTTGTAGTGAGGATATTTATGTTGCAGTTATGCCAATGGTTTTGGTTCTCTGCTAGACACACCCTTAAAATGTACAATTAACCAGAAATGCCAAGAATGCTCCTCATTTTAGGAGAGGATTTATGTGTTGTGCAGAGGGATCCACCCTGAAACCAGCTGGGAAAATAAGCACCCAAACTCTGATCTCAAAGAGAAACCACAGAACTGAAAAAACCCAACAAAACATGCAAAGAAAGAATATGTCAATTAAGAATCCACATTTACTTTAAAGTTCTTTAAGTTTTCCCCTACCATTTCGTTATTTTCTAATCTCTCATTATACAGATGTGCAAGACAAGTAGAATTGAGAGCTGTGTGAAAACTGATGGAGAAAAATCTTACCCATACTAATAAACTGCTGTGTTGCACCACACTGAATGACAGAATGACAAATAAGAATTTCTCCTTGCATCCACAAGTTATTAAGAATAGTCTTCCATCAAATAACACAAATAGTTTGACACTATTATATTCGTAATTTAGAAAATAAGTATTTTAAAGGGGTCCCTAGCACAGGAAGGAAATCACCCTGTTGGAATGAGTTCACCATGGTAATTAGAGAGATGGAGCTCCTCTCCTATGAGGAAAAGCTGAGAGATTTTGGATTGTTCAGCCTGGAAAAGAGAAGGCTTTGAGGTGATCTAATTGCAGCCTTCCAGTACCTGATGGTAGCCTGCAAGAAAGACAGAGAGAAAATACTTACAAGGGCACTTAGTGACAGGACAAGGGGGAATGGCTTCAAACAACAGCCATTAAACCTACTTCAAACAGTAGGTTTAGATTAGATATTAGGAAGAAATTCTTTACAGTCAGAGTGGTGAGGCACTGCAGCAGGTTGCCCAGAGAAGTGTGGATAGTCCATCCCTGGGAGTGTTAAAAGCCAGGCTGGATGTGGCTCTGACCAGCCTGGTCTCATGAAAGGTGTCCTTACTCATGACAGTGGGGCTGGAATGGGATGATCTTTAAGGTCACTTCCAACTTATGATTCTATGATTCTATGATTCTAGTAATAATAGAATCATAGATGCCTTTTCTTATGGTACAATCCTGTGACAATACTATCACAGTTTTAGTAATAGGAAACAAATAATGTTGTAACATAAGCTGCTACATGAAGAGGTTTTAACTGCTAGCCATCACAGGTTCATAAGACCTACAGGAGAATGTGATGACAATCCACGAGCCAGTTCTATTAAATACAAATGTAATAAAGCTCTCGATACTGTCCGTCACTGTATCCTTCAGGGTAAAATATCCTACACACATCTGGATAAACACACCATGTGGTGGGTAAGCAACTGGCTCAGGGGGTTGGGCACAAAGGGTTATAGTGAATGGGGTGACATCAGATTGATGACCTGTCACTAGTGGGGTTCTGCAGGGCTCCATCCCCAGCCCTGTGCTCTTCAATAGCTTCATAAATG
Organism: Ifrita kowaldi; assembly: GCA_013398055.1. Classification (NCBI taxonomy): domain Eukaryota; kingdom Metazoa; phylum Chordata; class Aves; order Passeriformes; family Cinclosomatidae; genus Ifrita; species Ifrita kowaldi. The sequence continues at coordinate 273,338 of VZRS01006704.1, forward strand.
ACTTGGATGCAGGATGGGAAGGGTACCAAAACTGGAAGCCATGCTTCCTCTCTTTTATCATATAGTGCTTTACAGTTTGCTCTTTCTGTCACCAAACATAATGCATGATGAACAGATGTGATTTTAAAGAAATCTGACAAATTTTTATTCTCTTTATGTTACAGAAATTATTTTTCTCCTGTAATGGAGATAGCCCAAGCTCTTCACTTGAGATCTTTAAACTGTTGGCTTGAGGAATTTCTGGACCAAATTTGATTTTCTTGTTTAGATATTCCACTGATTGGGGTGGAGGAGAAGATCACTGCATCTTCTTTCTTTGTCTGGAAGCTACTTTTCCATTAAATCCAAACATAATCCATTTTGTCTGTTCACTAGATTTGAACTACAGTTGAAGGGAAAACTTGGTGTGCCCTTCTTGCCGTATGCATCTGCTTTTTGGGCTTCCAGAATCACTTCAGTGTCTAGAGTGAGGAAGGATAATAACTTTTACTCTTCCCACCCTTCTCCTGTAATACTTAACACTGACCAGCTGACCAGAGACACAAAGAAAGCTTCAGAACATTTGTCTACAATACTGTGTCCTTGCCAAGAAACCTCTCTGAGTTAAACCCAGTCAAAACACTTTTGGCAGCTTGCACGTAACTGCAGCAATCAAGGAACTTTGTAAGTTTCTGTAATGCCAGTCCCGGAGGTGATAAAGCTCTACCAACTATAACTTTTTTTTTTTTTTTTTAATACACAGCATCTCACTGTTGATCTTTTAACAGCAATACTTTTCTTGCCTGAGCAAGCAGCTGCACTGTCTGGGTGACAATCTCAGTGTATAAAATACTCTATCTTGAGTTTATTTGGAAAAAAAAGAGTAGTCTTTGCTGAATCAGAGTATTTCAGTTTGATCCTTGTAAATCTAGATGAACTTCAATTTTATTTTACTCCCAGTTCCAAAAATACATGGGTAAATCTGCAGTAACCTTGGGTCAATGATCTATCCTAGTTATTTAAAACTATACAAATGAGACATCAAGAACAGTGACATTGTGCAAGACTAACAATAGAATAGTTTTATTAGAACCTGTACCTTTTTGTTTCCAATTTTCTTCAATTTTTATTTCATAAAATTTTATAGGCTTGCTTCTCGGATGGCATAAATCTGCATTGATTTCTGTCTGGCATTGGTTACAACAGATCCTGCTGTGTGTTCACAGTACTCTCATTCTATCCTATGGAACTATCATGTCAAGCATGTGAAGTATCCATTTTCTTGAAACGGAATATGATTTACAGCTAAAATGTAGAGGTAACAGATTTGAGGATAACATATACTGTGCAACAGAATGTGTGTATTTATGGGGCTGAATCCTGTCATTCCTTTGATCTAAACAGTGCTTAACTGCTGCTTTAGGCTCTCAGCAGTGGTTTATATTATGCAGAGGAGAGTGGGATAGAAATCCCTGACTTAACTCCAGTACAGTGCTCAGCACAGATGTGCGGTGGATAATGAAGGTAACAATTCTGCAGAGAGCTGCACACCATGCTCCATACCAGAGCATGCTCTCACCCAGAGATGTTCTATTTGTGAATCCCTAAACTTTGCACAAATGGCCAAACATGTCACAAGATTATTTTATCATGTACATTAGGTCCAAAGAGTCTTGTTTTCTCTAATTTGACTTTTTCCTCCTAAAGTCCTCTAAGATTATCAAGTCCAACCATTAACCCAGCACTGCCAAGTCCACCACTAAGCCATGCCCTTAAGGGCCACATCTCCATGACTTTTAAATACCCCCAGGGATGCTGACTCAATCACTCCCCTGAGCAGCCTGTTCCAGTGCTTGACAACCATTTCAGTGAATAAATTTTTCCTAATATCCAATCTAAACCTCCCCTGGCACAACTTGAGGCCATTTCTTCTTGTCTTATGGTTTGTTACTTGGGAGGGCACTGACCCCCACCTCTCTACAGCCTCCATTCAAGCTGCTGTAGAGAGTGATAAGTTCTCTCCTGAGCCTCCTTCTCTCCAGGCTAAGAAACCCTAGCTCCCTCAGCCAATCCTCACCAGATCTGTGCTCCAGACCCTTCACCACCTCCATTGCCTTTCTTTGAATGTGCTCCAGCACCTCAATAATGCAAGTTGCTATGTACTTTCAACATGGTAAGTGCAACAAAACCCACCCCAAAGAGCATGATATTCAGAATTTCGATTTTGTTGCCTGGCCTAGATCTGAATCTGCCACCACTGTGTTCAGTGAAGACAAAGACTTAAGAGACAGTCCACAACCTCACAGAGCTCTGGCTCCTTGCAAATGAGGCATTACCCTATGTAATAGGTTTCTTTGGGGACCATATGACATTCATAATTTAGAGCAGCCTTGAGGCTTTTCTAACTTGCACCAGGCCTCGATCAGTCATAGCTGGGATAATCTGGAAACAGCAGAAGTTGTTTTATTAACAGATCCACAGCAAAGGAGCCAACTAAAAGATGTTGCAGCCCTTTGGTTTCCATAGTGCAGACACCAAAGCTCTTGGGCGGGTGCCCAGTACTATATATGGGAAAAATGGGTAAACTGTTCTTCACAGACAAAATGTCTTTTAGTATAACTCATCTGTTACTGTGCTTCTAAATTATTCAATTTTTTAAATTAATGAAAATATGCAAATTAAGGAATTGCTGTTAAAAAGGTATAAATATGTTTCATTGCCTAAAGTAATTAGAACAAGTAATTACTTAAACATTATGGTTTAAAATTGAATAATAGCTTTGATAGCAAGATGAATAAGGAGAAAATGCTTAATATGCATGATATAAACTACTTATCCTAGAGACAGTCCTTTTTATATTGTTTACATAAGATGTATATATGCTTCACAAAACTTTAACATCGATACCAGTAATTTTTAAGGACATCTTTTGCTTTGTTCATTTACTTTTTGGCTTGATTTTGTAAGAAATACAGCTCACTAGACTTAATTCAAGCAAGTAATTATACGGACACCTGACGTGTATCGTTACAACAGCATGTGGGCTCCTTCCATGGCTGCATTTACCATTTGTTTCCAGGCTTTGCTGCACCGTAGCTGCTCAGTACAGGTGGTTCTCTGCTACTCAAAACAATTTATTTTTCTCATTCCTTCCAGAAAGCAACAAAAACCTCCAGACCTTGTTAGGACATTTTTCTGCAAACATGTGCATTACACTGTGTTTGTGTGCCCTCAATAGGCACAGATGAAGGGCTTAATCTTATCCTCAGCAAGGTGTGGTGGCTGCTCTGGTACTCTGATTAACGTCTCTTCTTTCTTCTTTCCTGCTTCATCTACTGCCTAAGAAACTAATGCCACTATATAAACACAGACTGCCACCCTTTCATCCTCTCTGCTGGTTTAAATGCTTTTATCATCTCTGGCACTGCCTATCACTGATAACACCATCTGTAACGGCGATGTTTTTCAAGCTCATAGACTTTGTCTAAGTGCTCCCACAGTGGTGAGGATAGAAATTCCCTGCTGTCAGGTCTGTCTGGTGAGCAGATGAGAGACTTCTCATGAAAACCAAGGGAAGCAGAAACACAACATAGAGAGCACTGAGCGGCCAATATGGATCATTTAGGGACATGCTTCAGTGACTTAGGGCATGATTTAGTTGTGGACTTGGCAGTGCTAGACTAACAGCTGGACTCGAATTTGGAGATACTTTTCAACATCAGTGATTCTATGATTTCTAGATCAAGTATGGAAAAAAGATTTTAGTAATAACAAAATAAAAAAAATCTGTCATTAGTTATACAATTCAATAATAGCTCTTTTACTGACAGTTCTGTATTTTTCATAAGCCTCCTGTAAGTGTTCTCTCAAATTAATTCTTGCAACTTTTATATTGGGAAAGTACAATCCCTAGGAGTAAAGCCTGTTATACGAAAGTCAAAAAGGGGTATCACTTCTGCTGCTTGACTAGTTACCTATTTTTGTTTTAGAATATGGCCAATGAATGCATTGTCAAGTATCAGTAGAGGTCTGGGTCATAAAAGAGTTGAAGAGCAACAGAAAACAAGAAGGTTTTTTCCAGGATTTTTCAGCTGTTACTGTGCCTGTGTTATCCTGAAAGAGGAAGGGTAGAATAATGGAAGCATAAAGGTTTTCCTTGATTCTCAGCAGATGGCTTGTGAAATATAATCCTATAGGGAGTACAGGAGCCCCTGAAGATCCTGGATAAAGAAAAATGCATGACTGATATGCTGAGCTTACTTTGTAGAAAGAAATTTTTGTGAAAACAGAACTTTTAATTATGTGGTTAGAATTTTACATTTAAATACCCAGACTTACGTCCTTTCACTGCATAGATTACCAGACCATAGGTTTTGGACATCATCAGGACTATTGCCAGTGGTCAGGGAGGAAGGACTAACAGGCTATCTAACCAAACTGCCCAGAAATACTGCACCAGTAAGGTGCTCAGAGCCTGAGAATTAAGGCACCTAATCAGCTCAGTCTGAGTAAATTAAATGATCCATTCAAGTCTGAGTATGAGAGACATTGCAGCAGAATTATCACGCTCCATCACTAGCTTTGAGCAGACAGTCAGATCTCAGCAATTCATTGCAAACTATATATGTTTGTCTGCTGGCTCTCTATTAGAAAGACCCATCATCACTTCTCACATAATTATTCTCTTGAGGTTATTTCCGCAGTGCTTGGTGCAAAAGACATTCATAAGTTTGCACCTGTTGATTTGTGGCAACAGTTTGATTTTCTCAAGTAATTCAATGAAGTTCTGCCAGCACTAGGATGTCAGAACAAGTGAAAAACCTGAATAGACACATTTGTCAATCACATTAGGTGTCCAAGATGAAATGAGTGAATAAATGAAAGCCATTTATCTAGTGAGCAGCTGCCCTCATTACTAAAGATCCTGTCAAGATTAAAGCTGTGCTGCCAGCTTCTTTTTTTTCAGTTAAGGAAAATAAAAGTAAATTTAATACTAACAACAATTACTTTAAAATAAGATAGCTGAAAATGTTTTCTAAGAACCAGATTCTTAAAAATAATCTTTTGCTTCACCTGAACCACAATGTTTACCTTGAATGTGACAAACTGGTATTTAAGTTTTAAAAATAAAATCAGAACGAAACGGAAAGATAATTAAATCAAGTCAATTTATAATAGCAATAAAGATATTTCCTGTTGAAAAATCAAAATGCCATTATTTTATAACAATTTTTAACAATTATTTTCTGTCTACACTAAAGCAATTGAGGAAGACCATCAAATCTTTCTGAAAAAGCTTGATACTGCCAAAACTAGAGGACTCACTGAAAAAGATGCCAGTTCAGAGTCTCACTCAGTTTATATCAGCCCTCATAGCACCCAAGCAAGAAACATAATTTCTGTGAATGTGCTTAGTTACAAATGGAAGCAACTGCTGAGCATAAGAATTAAAGGTAAAATATTAATATTCTCTAGCAGTGTAAATATTTCTCATTTCCACAAGGAGTCAAGTGAGGGTGAAATTTAAGAGGGTAGAACCAGACAGGCCAACCTAACCAGGTGAAATTTTCAAGGATAACTATAAGCCAACAACAGCCATATTCATGTAGCTTTTGAGGAAACACACCTAAATGATGGATGATACTGCCTTTCGATGCTGGCTTGCCATGAACATATGGAAAGCTGACCTTGCTCTGTAGAAAGGAGAGAAGAAAGAAAGACGTATATTTGTCATCAGTTAAATGTAACAACCAGCAGAGAAAATTCTTATGAAGTTTTTTATGTTAAAATTAATAAGGGCCAGATTTTTAGTAGGAATAAATAATCAAATTACAGATGCTATTTTAAAATACAAACATCTGTTATAATAGAAGCCTAGAACTGTATTTTGTGTTGCAACAAATAGTGACTGTGCAATGGTAAAAGATGATATATATATATATATATA
>VZRS01006705.1:0-88160 GCA_013398055.1 Ifrita kowaldi
ACACTGCAACCCAGGACACTTTTAAGTAAGAACCACCTGCACAGACCATTTGAATTCTGTGTTCATGGACTTCTCTTCCCAGTGATTGAAATGCAGGTGTTTATTCCACCTTGCAGGTGTCAGCAAAGTCTTACAACTTGCACTCAGACAACACAAGGCAGTGGCTTTCATTTTTTTTTCTTTCTTTGTTATTAATGAGACAGCTTTCTCTCTGGGTATTGTGAGTGACAGGAGGTAGAGACCTGCCAATCAAAATGTTAAAAAGGACATTGTCAATGTCACCCTTCATCCTCAGCTCTCCATCAGTTTAAACACAGAAACAATGTGGAAATTACAGTCCCGTTATTTACAAGGTGAGAACACAAGGTCTGCCCCTGCATGCAGAAACATGAAAAAATCTCCAGCTGCTGATTTTGTCTGGAAACTTTAGAGAATACAAACTATTTAAAGATTTCTCATGACAGCTTATCTTTGTAAAACTACTGTTTTGATCATCCTCAGCCAGCAGAAGGCCACATTTGCTCCCAGTTAAATCAGTGTTCAACTTCTTATCAACTTCTTCAGTGGAAGTGTTTGCTAATAGTATATAACAACTTCTGAAGCAGTAAATATTTATTTGTAGGGAGAGTAGATGGGGAATCCTCATCCCTGAACATGTAGTTCAACAGTCTTTGAGGTTTCTTATGTTTTCTACATTAATGGTTAAATGGGTCATTTCTAATGTATTTGTAGGGAGAGTAGATGGGGAATCCTCATCCCTGAACATGTAGTTCAACAGTCTTTGAGGTTTCTTATGTTTTCTACATTAATGGTTAAACGGGTCATTTCTAATGTAGCCCCTTGCGCTGTGCAGCAACACCAAATCCATTTTCACAGCTTCATAGACTTGGATACATGGAGAGAAAGATACCCATGAAAAGAGAGTCAAAATCCATATTCAGTGTACTGCTCTGGAAACATGTCTCTTATGTGGCAGGCTCTGATTTTAGAGGAACCAATACACTCAAAGGCTTGGATTTTGTCCCAGATGCAGGGACTTATGTTAGGGCCATGACATTACAGGCCATATCATGCCCTCAAGGGGAAAAAGGAGAGAGGAAGAAGAGANAGAAGAGAAGAGAAGAGAAGAGAAGAGAAGAGAAGAGAAGAGAAGAGAAGAGAAGAGAAGAGAAGAGAAGAGAAGAGAAGAGAAGAGAAGAGAAGAGAAGAGAAGAGAAGAGAAGAGAAGAGAAGAGAAGAGAAGAGAAGAGAAGAGAAGAGAAGAGGAGAGGAGAGGAGAGGAGAGGAGAGGAGAGCAGCAAATGAAACAGGGGCCAAAGGACATGTGCATTCTCCTAAAAGAACAGTATCTGTAGAGGTTGACCCTGGCTGGGGGCAAAGCCACTCTCTCACTCCCCTCCACAGCTGGACAGAACAGCAAAAATATAACAAAGGGTTCAGGGCTTGAGACAAAGCCAGGAAAGATCACACCCCAAATACCATCATGGGCAAAACAGACTCAAATTAAAGATATTAATTGAATTTATTACTAACAAAATCAGAGCAGGATAATGAGAAGTAAAAACAGACCTTAAATACACCTTCCCCTCACCCCTCCCTCCTTCTCAGCTCTACCTTCCCCACCCCGCCCAGAAGCACAGGGAGATGGGAATTGGAGTTATGCTCAGTTCATCACCTGTTGTTTCTGCCCCTGCTCAGGAAGAGGAGTCCTTCCCCTGCTCCACCATGGGGTCCCTTCCACAAGAGACAGTTCTCCATAAACTTCTCCAATGTGAGCAATCCCACAGACGTGGGTCACTCTTCCATGGGGTGCAGTCCTTCAGACACAGCCTGCTCCAACATGGGTCCCCCATGGGGTCACAAGTCCTACCAGCAAACCTGCTCCAGCAGAGGCTCCTCTCTCCATGGGTCTGCAGATCCCTGCCAGGACCCTGCTCCAGCACAGGCCTCCCACGGGGTCACAGCCTCCTCTCAGGCATCCACCTGCTCTGGGTTGGGTCTCCTCCGCAGGCTGCAGGTGGATCTCTGCATCCCCATGGACCTCCATGGCTGCAGGGGCACAGCTGCCTCACCATGGGCTGCACCAGGGGCTGCAGGGGAATCTCTGCTCCAGAGCCTGGAGCACCTTCTCTCCCTCCTTCTGCACTGACTCCCCTTGGAGTCTGCAGGGCTGTTCCTCTCACATTCTCACTCCACTCCTCTCTGGCTGCAATTGCTTCTGCAAACAAGCTTTTTTTTCCCTTCCTCTTAAATATGTTATCGCAGAGGCATTACCACCATTTCTGATAGGCCCAGCCTTGGCCAGCAGAACATCCATCTTGGAGCCAGCTGGCATTGGCTCTGCTGGACATGGAGGAAGCTTCTGGCAGCTTCTCACAGAAGCCGCCCCTCTACAAAAACCTGGCCATGCAAGCCAAATAGAGCATCTCATCACATGAAGGCTTCTGCAAGTATGTTCAGAAGGAGCATCCCCCTCTGGATAGCAGTTGCTGTTGTCACTACAAGATTGTGGCAATAGGACTACTGAGCCTTTGATCATTCTCAAGCAATGTGCCAGATTAGACAGGGGACATAGCTCCCCAGAAGGAAAGCTTGGGAGTCCCTGATTTAAGCACAGCTGAGAAGAACATTTTCTGTGCAGTTTTTCCACAGCAAAGTAGAAAATGTACAGCTCAACCATTATGTGTTCTGGCTCAGTCATACAGACACTCCTCTTTTTCAGGCTATGCTGAACAGTTGCTTCTGTGTTGGCATTCAGGAGAATGTCCTTGTAATGAGTTCTTGCTTTGCATAGTTGTGATGCTGCTGTTTTTCTGTGTTCAATTTACACCCCAGAGTGGGTTTTGCAGACAGTCCTATTACTCCCACTAGTTTCCAACCCAGCTGTCAGCAGAATCTACTACTTTTTGGGGCATACACAGAATTTCTCAACTGCCCGCCTGAGTTATCATGTGCTATAGCCATGAGTACCCCAGATGGTTGAAGTGACCTGTGAGGTAGCAGCCTTAGGATATGAAACATTATTTAAAGTAATTATATTTTTCTAAGCATCTACACTGTTCAGGTCCTATGAGTCTCAGAGAAGTGTGACCACAACCTTCTTCACAGCTAAGTTAAGCCCTGTATGACTCTTGAAAACAAATTATGATTCCTCACACAAATGTAGTCTTTTCTGTCCTGCTGCTGTACACTCAAGCCTGCAGAGCTAATGCCCTCCAGGGCCACAGGCAGGATCCTGTCAGAATCACCCTTGTTCCTGTGGGGTTTCGTTCATGAAGAAGAGGCATGGCCTTTTTTTTTCTTTTAATTTTTTAGAGTTGCCTCTTTAAAAAGGTGATTCAAGATGTCACCATCCTGCAGGTGTGAGTTGGTAAACAGTTCATCTCTGCTTTAGCCCTGGAAAGCTCTTAAGACCATTCTTCCTTTTTCTCCCTGACCCTCATCTTCCCCTAAAGGGATCTCGGGCCATTCTCTGTTCTCTCACCAGCCAAAAGTGTTGTACAATGTGGTGCTGTTTAATGTCAGGCAGTATCTTCCCTCTGTTTGATGAGGCCCATGTCTCTTGCCCATCCAAGCTTTTATGGCTTTTTGTCTTTGACGAATGACCAGCACAAAGCATGGGCATCATTCTAAGTGAAAGCTGGAAAGAATTTAAACAAGTTATTTGGGTTGCAGCAAAGGATACAGATGTTGAAAACAGGCATCTGACCAAACATCTAGGGATCTTCACTGCTTTGCGCCCTGCTTTCTGTCAGAGCCCAGCTGCACTTCCTCAAAAACAAAAAGGTGCACTAGAAAAACACAGCACCCTGACTTTCCACAATGACAAACAGAACAAATGGCATCAGCAGTTAGGTTAAATTGATCTCTACGTCAAGGACTTTCATATCCTGTGTAAATGGTATCTCCTCCAGCAGCAGGACAATGCTCCTCTGAAGTGTACTGTGATGTTAGTATTACTGATATCAACATTGCAGTTGATGGTCAGTCTCAGAGAATTTTCACTGCACACAGTTCCTCTGCAAGAAACCCTTCACCAAGGAAAAAGCATGTTAGTAGAATTGTACTACGGAAGCAAACACTGTCAGCTTATTTCATGACATCTTTGTGGTTTTAGGCAGCAGCTGCTAGCTTTTACAGGATCCTGATTGGTATGGTACAATTGTCCTTTCACTCACACCCTAAATGGACTCTAGAAGAATTTGGACTGAGTAACTGAGCCTGACCACTGTGTGCCCCTTCCAATCCAAACCTTTATATGATTCTGTGATTCTTACTTTGCACTACTCAGAGAGCATTTCAAAGAGGAAATAAAGCAGGAGTGATGAAGGAAATGCAAGGATTGGGTGGTCTGGGTATGTCTCAGATGGAGAGAACCATAATGTTCTGAGTTTCAATTAAACTGCAATGCAGGAGATTTTCCCACATTATTTCTTCAATGAAGTCACAAGTACTCAGTTATGGGCACTGGAAACACAAGTGCAAATATGTATCATCTCACCTCCACTTCTCCTGTGCCTGTCACCTTTTTGGATTCTCAAGGAGAGACACAAAAAGCAGTACATCATCCTGGCAAGACAAACAAAGCACAAAGGAATATTTTGCTCCAATACTGTGCATGGATTACTACTTTTATTGCACTGGACTTTCATATGGTTTTTCACCTAACAGAACCTCGTGGGAGAAGCCCATGTGGAGGATACATGTAGATCCAAGCCTGACCAGAATTTTGGGTCAGGGAGTCAAATTCATATTAATTTTGTTGGGAAAATCTCTGATCCAGAGTTTCTGGAAGTTTTGGTTAGTCTACAGTATCCATAGCCTCTTCTCTTCATATTTGCTATTTCCACCTCTGAATACCCCATGCTACAGTATATTCCTCCTCAGCTTATGGGAAAGGACAGTGAACACTACCCACTTGCCCAAAAAGAGTTAAAGGCATAAAGAGTAGAAGTACTTCCTTTAAAGCTAGATAGCTACAGGTTAAACAAGGCAAATATGTACACGTGATCCAGACATCCTTTTCTTTTTTGGGTCAAAACAAAACTAAACTAAACAAAACTACCCTCAAGTACTTTGAGAGCTCTGTAAAAGCTCAAAACTTTGATTTTTTCCAATTCCATCAAATGGTCTAATACAAGGTATTATCTTCTTCCTATAAATCCTGCCTTAATGTGTGAGGCAGGATCTGACATTGTGGAGATGATGTGTGGAGATCTTTACTGGGTGAGACAGGGATCCTCTGTGGAGTAGAAAAACAAAGCTCCTGGTGAATTATCAGTGGCACCAAATAGCCTTCAAGCAGTCTTGGAACAACACAGTCCCTCCTGGTTTCCATGACAGCTCTAGCACGACCACAGAAAAAAAGCAGGACCTTACACTTCTTCTAGACATTCTGGGATTAATTCTTCATTTCTTGGCACCAGAAATGGTCTTTTACAGCAATACAAAGTAAGACAGCCCCATATACACTGTGTCTGTGGTTCTGAGAGAAAGACAGTCTTGCCCTGGCTTACAAAGAAAACAAGTTGAGCCTAGAGAAAATCGAGAGTGAAAACACACAGTATGGAATATGCAGTGGAGGTTGATGGGCCATGTCCCTGCTTGTTTATACACTGGGAAAGAAATGCAGAACGAGTTTGTGCTTTTACCATGAGTAACCACTGCTCACGGTGATGAATTTTACTGTCTCCACTCTGACCAGCCTCTTGTAAAGCTGGGGGCTCATTGTGAAAGATACCCAGATCAAGCTGCTAAAATGTGAGACAGTTTATGGGCAATTCAGAGTATATCTAGACAATGAATATTCATGGTCTAGCTGGACAATTTCACATTCATGCTTAGATAATGCAGATTTATGCTCACACACAACAATGATTTGTGAATATTTATAGGTGAACACCTGGACAGTATTTCAGACAACCCTGAATATTCACAATTACATCTGAAAGAAAGAGAAAGGCTCTACCTGATGTCTAAACTACAGACACAAGAATCTAATCCGCTATATCTATCGCACCTTAATGACAATATGTAACAGCCAAAAGCAGCGTAAAGGAAAACATTACGGGTAGGGATGCAATCATTCAAAGGATCAGTGAAGAGACAGGTAGATTTTCTGAGCTGCTACAAAAATTCCCACTGGTTTAGTCTTCTGATGGAAGGTTTCTGGTGCAGCACATTTTCTATATGAAAATATCCTGGCTTTTTGGGGGGTCGGGTTTGGGGTTGTTGTTGTTGTTGTTGGTTTTGGTTTTTTTCTATTTTTTTTTTTAAATTCATACAAAAAGATTAAAATATTTATTGTGAGGAAAAAATGTATGCAACTGAATGTGTGTGCCCACAGGTATGTCCATGTGTAAAGGGTCTCCTTTGTCAAGCTAGCCTGTGTCTTCAAGGTTCATGTTTAAATCCATGATGCACCAGTTCAGATCCATTGTGCATGATCCTCATGGAGATGCTTCCAAAGCCAGCTGAGATGAGATCAGATCATCACCTGAGGCATGTACAAGTCCTAAGAGCCTTGGCGTACCTTGAGATAGGATAAAGATTCAAGGCAGAGATACAGATCAGGATTCCAGGAAAGAAAAGGTGGCAGCAGAGAGACCCAGGTCTGGGGAAGGACAACTGCTAGATTCAGGTGTGCTCATTGTCCCTTAGGAGATGAGACCAACCTGACACTGGAGCTCTCTCTAAGGGAAAGAAGAGCTTCAAGCTGGGGATTTACCAGGGCAGGAGGAAGACAGATCACTGTCTAGTAGGTGTGTCAGCAACCAGTTACTCTATCTCTGATGACAAGCCTCTTGCCAGTCTGAATGCCAACTTCTAAATAACTCTATATGCAAGCTCAAAAACTGATCATAATCTCCTCATTCATAAGATCAACAAAATCTTCCTCCCTGTGCTATTTCCACTGCTGTTCATCTCATTTATGCAGGATTAATTAAATTCTCTCTCCCTGTGTTTACTGGAGACAAAAGAAGCAGTGATGGCCTACTTCAGCAGCTCGCTAGCAGCCAGAGCACAGATCCTGGGCTGGGTTCAGTCACATTTGGCCATACTCTGTCACCTTTCACCCTGCCTTAGAGAGGGACACAACATATGGGGCTGCAGAACTAAAGTAAATTACATCACCCTTTCCTTAATGCTCCTCAGCAAGTGTTTTCTACAGCCTGGTATTGTCTGGACTAAGCTGCATAGCAGGCTCTTTGACCTAAATTCATTGAGACAGCTGAAAATTATAGCAGTTGAAAATAAAAGCATCTCCAGGCCAGTAAATAGCCTACTTCTTCCCATTTCTTCAAATTATCTCAGCATCTGGCACTTTTCTCCAGATACCACCTCCCTGTGAGAGGAAAATCCAGCTGTCTGCTGGGATGCTCAAATGGATGGCACTCAGCAGTCAGATGTCAACACTAGGTACTTGTTTCTGTCCCAGGCAGAGATGAGTTGCCTCGGCTGCCCTCTGCTTCCTGCTCAGGTTTGAATTCTCATGCTCCCTACTCACTCTGGTTTTGCCTCTGCTTGCAATGAAATCCAGCAGCCTGAAGAACTGCCTGTGCAAACATCTGTTCTCAGTTTGTGTTGAACAAACAGCCTTTGTGAGACCTGCTCAAGTGGGTGGTGCCCCCACGGTGGGCTGTGGCTGTCTCTGAAAGTTAAAAGTGAACAGGTGAACAGCTCTGCCTTCCTCTGCTCCAAAAGTAGTTCCCCTTGGCAGCAGCTGGAAATGAAGCAGCTCTTGGTGCTGGTGCAGCACCAAGTGCTGGTGCAGCTGGGTCTCTCCTGAGGACACCGCACAGCCATTCCCCACACAGCACTGATATAGCACAGACTACACCAAATTTTATCCAGAGTATAACATGTGAACCCTAAAGGATTAAACAACTGAAAACAAATGAAGCAAAGCTTTATAATTTCAGGACTGCTTGATTTTTTTAAAGGCAACCTTATGCTTACAAACATTTGTTTCACAATGTCTGATTAATCAGCTTTGGACGCAAAAGACAACTTGATGAATGCTACTCTTTCTGTCCTGTTTCTCTAGTTTTTACCTTTGTTGTACTTTCCATCATGAGAAATGGAAGAATTTCTGTATCAGACAACTGCCTTTTATTCAGTTTCTAGCAACAACCACCCAAAACATCAGAGGAAATGTAATGTCCTTTCCCCACACCTTAATTTCTGATTTCCCATTGGACACGTTATTCATTTATTTTTTTTTTCAGGAAACTTTCTTCCCAAGCCCATTTTAACATTAAAAAAAAGAAAACACAAACCACAGCATGGAAAAGGTGAAATTACAGAGACATTTGGTTACCAGTAGTCTCATCCTTTCTTTGAATTCATGTGCATATTTTTAATACCTTGGGGCCAGGACTGTCTCTGTGCATCAGTATAGCATCTACAGCAGTGAAACCTCAGATAAAAACAGACGCTGTTCATTGATAAATGATTAATAACCAGTGGAGGCTACCTCCAACTGATTTTAGATCTGTCAAACAATTTTTCACTGATGTCTCTCCCCATCCTTTGAACCCTATTGCCAATATATCCCAAGGCTGTTAATTCCATGGGTCTGTCACATACTGTGGAATAAAAGTGGCTGCTTTCAACAACTGCTTCCATAAGTGCTCCCCTTTAGTTTTACTGTGTGTCTTCAATGCTTCCTGCCATGGGAAGCGATGCCTGGTTACAATGGGAGAGTTTAAATTGCATCTGTCAAGGTCCTTCCACTGACACCTTGCAAACACTGTCTCCTCATGATGATTCAGGGACAAGCCTTCAGCTGGACACACAGCCCAAAGCTTGGTGGGAACCCCCTGTGGAAGTGCTGTGTTTGTGCAGTGCTGTGTGCCAGTCGTGGGTGTGAAATACAGCAACCACCAGCAAGCTGTGAACAGCACTGTGCTTAAATCCCAAGAGGCTGCACGTGGTGGCTCTTCTTTTTTGCTGCTCTTCTTATGTGCATCTGAAATTCAACAAATTTGCAATAATACTGCAATTATCTCAATATCTTTAGAAATAAGTGCAAGGGAGGAGAAGGGTGAATTCTCATGCATGCTCTTATCTTTCCAAGCCCGCAACATACAAGTTTGCATCACCTCTCAGGACTCCTGAAGACCAAAGGAAGAGCTCATTATCTCTGTATTTAATAGGAAAGTCTGCAGAAATAAGTGTCAGCCTGCAACATCATTCTGGTCACAGCAGCTGCCAGCTTTCACAGTAGCAGCTGCATTTACCTCCGGCAGATAAAGGCATGGAGAGACAGAACCATCCTGGCTCAAAGCAGGACACACCATCCCTGCACCTGCTGCCTCTGAAAGCAGCAGCAATTCCAGCACGTGTTTGACCAAGAGTAGCAGTGTCTATTAGCCATCAGCTACTGAGCTCCTGCCTGGATCTCCACAATCCCATTTTGTCTCAGCTCCAGCATGGCCCTGCTGGAATAGTAACCAACCACGTCACCTGAAGCGGGAGGAACTTTAGGGCATTTATCTTCCTCTGACATCTGAAATAAAACAGGCCCGAAGTCATATATTAATGAATGTCCTCACTACATCTGGTCTGGAAATGTTTCAGTGCAATCAGCTTTTCAGTGGAAAACACTGGTTTGTTAAAACCACTACTCTTCTTGGGAAAGGCTTGAGTTCAGCAAAGTACTGGGCTGGAAACATTTTTGAAATCTGGAATTAGAGAGTCTCAGAGATGAAGAGAAGGAAGGATGGAGAAGGCACAATCATCATCCTGTTGACTTCATGAGGCCAGCTCTATTCTGTGGGTGAAAGCCTTTGTCCTGGGATGCTGCTAGGGCTGGTTAGAGGGACAGTGGCAGTGTTGATGATGGTATTAGAACATTCTGAAAAGAGAATTCAGCCTCCAGCTCGGCCAACACACTCTTTGAGCATTAAATTCATGCACACACCAGGAGGGAGTTAAAGTAACATATTTACTCACTGACTCTTATTAAAAATGCCACCCAGGGCTTAATTAACACACTTCTTTTTGCAATATCACCCTACAGCTGCAGCAAAATCTGGTTTTCTACAGCATTCTAGGGCCAAATTCTGCAGTAGGTTGCACCCAGATGCATCTGCAGGGTGTTTCATTCAGCTCAAGCCAGTATTTACAACGACACAAAGCAGAGCAGACTATGCCCTTAAAGTTCACCAGATATCTTTTCTCCCCCACAGTTTTTATTTTTAGCTTGTCAGTAACAGAGGAAAACAATAAGAGTCTCATATTGCTCCAGCCAGATGGCGATTCCATTTCCTCCTGTCTAGCTGGCTGCATGGTGAGCTGAACTTGTGCCTGAGTGCATGTGTCTGTAGCTGTGTCTTTTCTTCTCTATCTTCTACCACACTTCTTTCTGCCCTACACACTCTGATAGAGACCAATGGTTTTGAAGAGGGGTTCTGGAAGCTGTAGGTACAGCGGGGCCAATCCTCTTCCCGGGGGCAGGATCCCCTGGGAGCACAGGAGGACCATGACCTGACATCTAATATTTTTAAGTTTTCTCTACTGAGATACCCAGCTGGGACAGATCTCAGCTTCTTTAGCTCCTTGATCTGGTCTGCCTGGAGGAGCAACAGGAATTCAGGAAGAGAAAAAAGGGATGCTAGGGAGAGAAAACAAGATGCAGGTTGATCGTTTTATCTGCGTTGTCTGGGTACTATCAGAATACATTAGCTCCTTCATTTATCACAGCACTATCATTAGAAATCTCAATTATTTGCGAATGCCACACTGGCAAAATGTTTAATTAGCTACTTTGTTGCATTTATCACTTCTCAGATGCAAGGAAGGACTGGAGGCACCCAGGCGGGGCCCCATTATTTTTTATAGAAATGTGTGGTGAGTGAGAGAATCTGTAATAAATGTCCCCATCATTGCACAGAGATAAAGGTCAGACACCCCCACAGCATTCATATATCTTAAGGCTTTCATAGGTAGCACATGCCTGCCAGCTACAGCCTTCTGTGCTAGTGACAGGAGAACATTATGAGATGCCTGGGGACCAACGTGCAGAAACAGATCAGGCGTTTCCATCTCCCCTCAGAGGCTGATGCTGGTCCAGCATGACAGCATAAGTAAGTTGGGCTGGAAAGCAGTTCAGAAGTTACCATCAGAAACCTTTTACAGACAGGTTCTCTCAGGCTTTTCACGAAATCTGTCTGACACTGCAGGTGCCATTTTACTTTACATTATAAAAATCAGTTGGGTGTGGGCTGGATGATATTAGGAGTGAGAAGAGCTGTGTTTCCTTTTTTCTTTGAAGTCACACAACCTACTACTGCCGTAAAGCCAGCAGCCGTGGATGAGCCTGACCAACATTCCCATGTGACCTAGAACAGGCACAGCAAGAAAAACAACACGTGGATGTCCCACCAGCTCCTGCAGAGGTAGAGCACCATGATGCACCATGATGAGAGACAAATTTGCCTCAATTCCAGAGCCTTTTGCCTGCTTTCCATCCAGAGGCAGCAGGCATTGCAAACAGCAGGGATTTGTCTAACCATTTATATTACACCTGTCTGTTGAGAATAAGACACAAGGTCACTTCTCATCATGGAAACACATGTCTCTGGATGGAGTGAAGTTATCATTTCATACAAATTATAGCCATTGAGTGACTTCAGATTATGACAGATTACCTCAGGGCAAAACCATCTGGACTACAACCCAGTTTGGGTAGATATTTGGCATTCAAGGCTCAGTGAGCAACACAAGCAACATTCTTTCCAACACTTAAAATCAATCAGCATGCTCATTTTGGATCACCAGAGCTTCCTAGCAGTCTAATTGCATGAGTTCCCTGGAGTGCCACATCCAAGGCTAACAGGTACCAAATATCTGTTTGCATTCCCCCAGGGACCCAATCCATCAGGTGTCCTCCTCTCCAACATGCAGAGAGAGGAGAGAGAGACAGAGTTCACATTCTATTTCTGAGACACTTCCCTACCAAGGGGGCCTTCCAAGTGCCAGACCCTTCCCCAGCACTGTTCATGCATTAATTCAAACAGTTTTTAATTTAAAAATGAATGTGTCCAAGGTGATGGCATTAGAAATTCAGCTGTGGTTATTTAAGAACTGCTTAGCTTTTTCTAAAGCACTGGTCACCCACACACATCTCTGTGGTGTTTGTAAATGACTCGCATTCCTGTAGCACCCAAAGGCCTTTGTGGTGCCAGCAACCCTCTTTCCACAGAGGCACTGAAGTCTAACAATCAGGGAAAGGATTTCTGCATAGCAATGATATGCCCTGCTCAGGATGCTGCTGGGTGTCTGAGAAGACTTTCTACAACGTGCTTCACTGCCAGTCGTCCTGGCTGATTGCTTTTATAAAGTTCTGGCATTCAGAAATCTGTGTAGTATCTTCATTTCAGGAGTGGCCTTCATAAAAGTATGCAGAGAAGAAAGGAGATAGCTGAGGTGGTTGAGCTGAGAACACACAAAAAATAAGCATCTAATCATTGTTTCAGAAGGAAAAATTAGTGCAAAGCATTAAAAGAACATGCACAGGGAAAAATGGGTTACATTTTGACTTATCAGTCATTTCTACATTTCTTTCTTTTTAGCCCTTTTTAAACCACACACAGCCTCAGAGCAAAGCCATCGAAAGCACGTGATTTCTGTAACAGACTTATTAACTGGAGGGAGATGTTCTGGCTCACAAACCCCAATTAGTTCTAATATTAGACCTGCCCATAAAACATACAGTCTCCCTTGCTTTCCACAACCATATCGATAAACATTATTGGACAGGGATATAAATATAACTCATTAGTTTGTTGACACTCAATGGCTTATCTGTGTATGTAATGCCATCCTGCCATTATTGATGCTTTGTTAACAGCACAGTATCATTAAGCAGTAATGTTTTACTTCTATTAATATCATTTGGGTTGGTTCTTAATAACTGTGCCAGAGTGACTGCAGCATCATCTGTAGGCTATAGATCAGCACACAACATATTCCTCAGCACATGTTCAGCATCCTCCATGGTCAAAATTCTTCCAACTCCAGCTGTCGCTTTAGGAGACAAACCTACCCCAAAACTTGCCTCTTTGTTTCCCAAAATCTATGATGCCAAAATCCAAATGTAGTGATGGGTTACCTCTGTTCAGTGGCGATGTGCTGCACCACAGTCAGATGCATGCAGGAAATAGCTGAATAGCTGGACACGGTGCCACTGTACAGAGGATTTTTCACTATGGCATGGGAACAGGGCAGGACTTCACCATTTCTCCAAGGGTACCATGGCTGCAACATTCTTAGTCTCTTGGTGGCCTCTGAAAAGTTTCATCAGTTTTTCCCTGACACCTTCTTCTTGTTTGTCTCTTGGTGAATTCACATTTTCTTTTGAAATATCCCTTATTTAGGAAATCTGGGTTCTGCCCCATGTTGTGTTAATGCTCAACAAAAGTCAAAAAGGTGGACTGGCAACATACTTTGCTCCTGTCCCAAGTCAGATTGCAGAAGATCAACTTCTAAGTACAAGACACCTTCCTGTCTTTAAGTGGTCCAACCCTTTATTTTCTTTGCTCCAATCCCATTATTTGTCAGCTCGGCCAGGGTAAATTTGGAGATTGCTGCAAAGGCCTGAGGAAAGTATACTTGCTTGTAAATCCTCCACTAAATGCAGGAGCTGACGAAACATCCACCTGGGTTTGAACTTTCAGGAGCAAATCATTGAATCATAAAATCATAAAACGGTTTGGGTTGGAAGGGACGCCTCGCACTAGACCTGTTTGCTCAAAGTCCCAGCCAAATTTAGCCAGGGGCCTCAGGCTCATCTCTGCACCAAGCTGCTGGCAGGCAGCTGGCTGTGCCCTAGGGCTGTGCCCAAGGGCTGTGCAGGAGCTGAGAGCACTGACAGCACGGCCAGGAAGCCCACTCTGCTGCAAACAGAGCGTTCATTTGAGATCCCTTCTCAATGTCCAGCATGAAGACAAACTGAAAGGCTGAGAGCAAAAGAGAATCACCCCCACAGTAACACTGCAAATTATGGGAACACAGATTAAATGCAATTGCCTGCTAACCATCAGCTCTTTAATTACATGCTGTGGGTAGGGTACAAAGTGCTGATATCACTCATCACACTGACTCCAGTGAGTAATTCCTGACCTATACCAGCGTAAATGAAACAGATTTCAGACTTATTTTGCTTTTTTTCCCAGGGAAGAAACAGGCACCAAAAAGGAGCAAATGCTTTTTTGGGCACACGAACTTGATCAGAAAAGACTCCAGGCAGCATCTTCTCACAATGCCCATCCCTAGCCAAGTGGGGGAGAGAGAGAGAACCAAGCACTGACCACCTGACAGTGCTTGTGGGTGCTGTGGGTTTCTCCCCAAGTCCCAGCTCCAGGGATGACATTTTTCTATCTCTGCCTGGGAGAAAAATCTGTCTCGTGGTGACTTTTAAACCCACCAGCTCTAATGACTTTGTCAAATCTAACACATAACCGCGGTTACTGCAGCCAGTAATTACATGGTGTTCTCCAGTAATTCCCTCACAGCAGTTCTGTAGAGGAGTAGGTTTGCATGGTATTTGTGCTCAGCAGCTGAAAAAGACATTGTCCAGTCATTTAGGTCCACTTTTTCTCTATGCCATGTGTGTGGGAGATTATAAAATAGCCTTTGTTTTTTAAAAAAGTTTCCTTTTAATCAAAATGTCATAGCTTTGTGTGCCAAGCTGAAGGAACAGCTCTTCAGCTCAAGCTGTAGAAATTTGTGCTTTGGCATTTGCTTTAAAGCCCTTTGCTCTGCAAGAAGGAATGGGATGGCATTAAAGAAATAATTTTTTGTGCCTGAAAGCCAGATATCCTAGCTGACATGAAGCAAAAACTGCAAGAATTAAATAAAATGGCCAAAAAGCAGAGCTGGTACATGCAAAATTGGTGGCTTTTCCCACAGGAAAGCATAATCCTGATGGTGACAGACCGTACACAACTGCAGGTTCAGTGAAGTCTAGAGTGCATCAGAAGACCCTAAAACAGCCCAGTCTGTCCATGGAAAAAAAAGATTGTCCGAAGTTGGAGGAGGTGTTGTCATATAGCTCCAGCCACTGAACCTGCACGGGCTTCCTGTGAGGACGGGGAGTGCTCTGGAGGTTTCTTCTCCAGTCTAAGACAGTCTGCTCTTGCTTGCTCCTCTTCCTCTGAAACAGGTCTGAAAACCTCTCTCTGTAGGCAGAACAGTGGATCCTGATTATGGGAAAATCAGACATTTCTCTTCTCTGCTTTATCTCTTCAGAGCCTTTTATAAACATTAAGCAGGGAAATGAAGTGGCCAAACTACCCAACAAAAAGAGCAGTCATTATCTTTGCAGGTGTCCAATGTGGCACAGCCCTGAAATGATTGAATGGTTAATAGTAGTTCTGGACTCTGTGGTTTTCTTCTCACCAATGTAATAGCAAATGCCTTTTTAACACCCAAACACTCATTTGCATGATGCAGAGGACTTGGGAGCTCCTTTTCCTTCAGCTGGCATTGCTGCCATCTGATTGGCACACCACATCATTTATTTACTTTACTGATAGAACCTAATTAGGTATAATTGCTGAAGCATCTTAAATAATTCTAAATACAGGAATTGATTTGGGGATTAAATGGAATATGATAATTGTGTAATTGAACAAAGTAGCTGGAGTCCTCACCCAGCTAAGTGGATTTCGTGATTGTGGCTGATTGCATCAGAATATAAATCAGTCTGATTTGCATGGCTGACATCAGCTCCCCTCCTCCTCTCTAGAGTTGGCTTTAAGTAGGTCACATCCTGCAGATCAGAGAAACGGAGCAGAGAACTTGGAGAGAAAACCCTTGGATGTGGTGCTAGATGATGGATCACTCCATGGTCTCTGCTCAGGGGATGTTCTTCTTGGGGGTGGGTGCTTTTCCTAGGGGTTTTGGGTGTTCTGTCACCAGCCAGGAGCTATTCAAGTCCTGCTTGGTTCTGTGGGAATTTATGATGCTGCTTCTTTAATTCTTAAATCTCTCAATAGTTTTGGCCATGGTTTCCTGGGAGATCTCTCTCAAGATAACCCTATCACGGGTAATTTTCAGCAGAAGTGATGAAATTTAAGCAACTTCACCCCAAGGGAAATCGAGCAGTTATTTAGGCACTTGGTGAAAGCATCTCTGTCTCTTGGATGTGCTTCTAGCCCCAGCTGAGTTAATTCTCAGCTTGGATCGGTCACCCTCCTTGTTTTGTTGGAGGATTCCAATTTTCCAGTGGGAGTTGTCCAAAAAAGCTGGCTGAGGCTGGAGGAGGGCTCTTCAAGAGGATTAGTTCTGTGGCCATACGCCAGTGTAATTAGGAAGGCTGGAAAGTGTGCAGTCCTTACAAGTAGCTCTACACGAGCTACAGGTGCTCTGTGGATTTTTTTTTTAAGTTAAGAAAAACCACATGTAGTTCTAAAATGGGAGATTTACATTGTCAACATCACAACTCATATTTTATAAATAATAGCACATGCACATCAACATTAATTCCATTCAGAAAAGCATCATTCCCAAAAGTTTTCTTTTTCATTTCATCTGTGTGTTTGTGTGTGTCTATGTGTGCAATTTAAGCTCCAGCTATTGATTCACTACCTTTTCAGGAGAGTTTATAACATTCCAAATAAATGTTTATAACCACATTACTTCATGACTGCACTGGCTGTTAATTGTTTGTTAACATTATAAAATTAGTTATATCAGTTGTGTACCTGTATTAGAAGTAACATGAGGAATAGAATATCACCTCTACAAATAAGTTGTTTCTAATATTAAGAATGGCACTAAATTCTACTAACATTATTAATTATGTGCATGCGTATCACTTTGTTCCCAATGAAGCAAAACATTTAGAGAATGGTGGAAGTTTCTTGTGTTTGATCAATCAATCTGAACTTGTCATCACTCATTCCTAAGTCTTTTTGAAGGGAATATTGTCCTTCTTTCCCACCCAAAGTGTCACATTAATTGCTTCAGTGCAACGAAAATGTTAATCAAAGGAAAGGAAAAGAAGTCTGAGGCTTTGACATGCTCCTCTCTCCTTGAAACATTTCTGCTTCTCTTTGGATTCAGACTTGTTTGCTGTCCTGCCCATGCCAAAGTTGCACTAGAAGAATGAAGACACCCTCCTGAGAACACCAGACCTGGTTTCAAATTATAGGAAGGACCTATCGTCCTTCAGTCTGAGGGGTCTTTCTCTACAGAAGGAAGGATGTTAAGTTCCCTGGGCTGCCCCCTGGCATTTGAAGCTGGAAGTCAGCAAAAGTGCAAAAATATACTTCTGCAAAACTAATAAATTACAAAATTTCAGTCAGGCTGAAAACAGGGAAGTGTGTATGTGTGTAAATTAGAAAAGAAAAAAACACCACTTTTATTTTGGGGCATCTAATACCTATTTCACTTTTTTAGGCTACACTGTATTTTGGACTTTGAAACAATGTGCTGGAAAAGAAGAGGAAATGATGGCTAATTGGGGATGTCACGCTGAGCTAGAAGAAGGATTCATATCAGCAGGGATTCTCACCATGTTTAGCTCTGGCATGGGCACAGGTAACACACCCATATTTGCAGCATAAGCAGAGAATGAGCTTTGTGATAGGTACATGAAAAGAAGGTTTGAGTAGCTGAGGCCTCACCCTCTGCTTCACAACCTGCTTACCTTCAGCGAGGATTTCTGTCAGCAAGGAGCAGCAATTTACACTTAGTGAAGGCACCAGTCATTTGTTTCCAGCCATCACTAAGCTTAGAGACCATTTTGAAATTAAGGGAATGTTTCTTCCTGCTAGGCAGGCCACCTCTCAGTGCTTCTTAACATCTTGGAACATATCTATATATGTGATAGCCTGTAATGTTCCTACAGCACATTTTTGTTCATGTGCAGAATTCCATAGATAACCTTCTTGACTTGAAGCCTATCAAAACTAGGTTTTTTGATTATTTGTTTTGAGGGATAAAATTTAATGTCAAGAAAATCAGTATATTAATCCATATATTTAGTATATTCACTGAAGGTACCATTTCTAGGTTTAACCAAGGATGAATATTTGGAAGGGAAGGCAGAAGGGTAAATAAACTCAAAAACATACATGCATTGTCATATTTTCCATGGTACCTACCCAATTAACTCCAAACACGATTTATTATGTGGTTTTTGTGTTGTGATACACTGTAGAGCAGCCAGTATCACCTGTATCATACTTTCGACTCACACTGGTATAAGTGCTCACACAAAAGAATAGCAAAATAAGGTTTAAAGGCATTCCAGATTTCTCTTGTCAGCCTGTGGTGCACAGGACCATTGTGAGCAAAAGCTTAAGGACTGGTGAACTTCAGCTGACTGTACTGATGCTGATGTTATATCCAAGCCTTTGGTTACTGTAAAGTCTACAGTTTGAAAATAAAAGGACAACTACTCTGGCTTACTGACCGATCTTCATGATTCCACTGGATGAGGATGAACTCTTGTATCTGAAGGGCCTAACTGACCATTTGCAATTTTAGTGAAATTTTCTAGGCTAAGGACCTGGAGCTTAGGTGTCCTTAAATGAGGAGTTCAGTTTCATGCTGCATCTTCTTTAGAATATGCACCAAGAATAAGGGATGATGTTTATAAATGCTAAAAGACCAAAAGGATTTCTTTATTTTTCTCTGCCTTCAAGTAAAACTTGAATCTAATTTCCACCTTCACTTAAAACATATTGGTGGTCAGATGTTTAATATGGGCAAACTTAAAAAGTCCCTTGATGGATTAAATGCCCTGTATTTCAGGCTGTTGGACTTGAAGATCCAGCAAGAAATTTTAGCATTTTGAACCTTTTACTTTCAAAGCCTCAGCACTGTCACATAGCCAAAAGAGCATTAGCAAAATGAAGATCAGTGTAGGTCCCTTCCTATCTGCTTACATGAGCAGTCCCTGTTTAGCCCTGATAAAGGCATTGCTAATGCATTAGACGCTAGAGGCATTACAGAAGCTTTAATGATGGTTGAACTGTTGACACCAGCCTAAATGACCTAATCATAAAATAAAACAGAGTTTAAACACCCAAATCAGGAGGCAGGTAAAATACCAAGATGCAGGAAGGTTGAAACTGCATACAGAAGGTTGTACTAACTTTTCTGAAAGACATAACTTGCTTTGATCGTTTAGGAGAAGAGCAAGAAATCATGCAGCTTTCTGTTGATCCATGGGATGTAGTTTTGAGCTAACGCCTTAGTGCAGCCATTCATGTGCTACATCTCAAAAAATCAAGCATTCTCATATCATGCTGGCTGTCATTATCGAGGTCTGTGAGCCTACAGCATGCATTCTGATTAAGGCTTTAGCCAACTGGAGTTAAAAAGGCTGGGTTATGACCACAATCAGGTTACTGATGCAACTAGAGTACTGAAAATGAATGGCTGAAGATGTATTATTGCTCCACCTGCAAGGATCTCTGGGCTACTTTGAAGGCAGCTGAGATGCGAGCACATCTCAGAAATACACAGCAACTCCTTTCACGCTTACATATTTCCAAGACAGTCCCATGCCACTCTTTGAGCAATTTTTAGTCTGAGAAAATGTTATAAACAATCTATTTACAGTTCACAACAATGGGTATAACCTCTTATTCATGAAATGTGGTACAGCAAGTCCCAAGAGGTCACAGGACATTTCTAGGTGCTGGACTTTGACAGTATCTCCCAGACACAATTACTGTTGGAGAGATATCTGCTTTTTCCAAACAGAGGTGGGCTTCAGAGTTTTAAGAATTACTTTTGGTACCAGGAGATCCTGACAGTGAAGACACCACTCCCATCTTCAATGATGACCAAAAGCCTCATGTTATATGGCCACTGCATATTCAAAGGAACTGTTTAACAATGTGTTTTCTCTGTGCATGTAAAGACTCAGGCAGACACTGTCTATATAAACATGAAAATGTTTATGTCAATAAGGTGAACATTCATTCATGGTATTGTCTTTTTTCTTGGTGGCTTTTATATCACTCATTTCATGCCCTAAAGAATATTTGGAGGCTGCAGAACCTAGAATGGATGCCTCACTTTCCCCACTCAGTAGAAACATATCTCTAAATTCCAGCAGGGCCAAGAATTGGAAGTATTCAGATTGCCACTGGAGTAGCCCCAATAAGAACATGCTCATTCTGCATCAATGTCCATTCTCATTAAAACTCCCCTAAGTCTCAGGCTGAGAGGGACTCTTAATGAGAAGAGATTAGGTCTTGAGATTTTGTGGCAACTCATTTTCTTGGCAAAGACAGCAACAAAAACCAAGAACGACACAGCCTTAATCTCTTTCTCTGACAACTTTAAGGCTGTAATGAGAGCAGACAACTGCAGAAAATGTTTCCCTTTGCTTCTGGAACTGGAGTAATGTGTCCCTGCTATGGAGCGCTGGTAGCAAGCAAAAATGAAGATAATATTAGTGCCAAAACAACCACTGGCTTAGGCCCCTTATGAAGAGCCCACTGGAACTTCTTCATTATGTGCAGCCTCAAGCACAGGTTTAGTACTCAGTGAAGATACAGTCCCTGCCTTCAACAGAGATTCCAGAACTACCAGCATCTCAGCTGATCCATGAATATCGTTCTGCCAGGAGTACTTGCCAGGACAGAGAAGGAGCTGCAAGGGGCTGCATCAGCAGAGCTACAATCCAATATTGCTTGCAGTATTGTGGCATGTGAACATAAAATTAAGAGAGAGAGGCCCACCAAAAGCACACTGAAGTAGACAAGTTAATTATCTGCAGCAGATGGTGTCACGCAGAATAATAAAAAGCCAAAGAACCCAAAATATTTGTTAAACTGTTCAGTAGATAGGCCAACATTCTTTCTGTGTGGAAAGAATAGTGCAAATTAACGTCCTGATTTGGAAGCATTCTTAGCCCTTGGCAAGAAGAGAGGATTCAAGAGGAAAGATTCAGTCTGGGAGGAGAAGGTTGTGATGATGTGCTGCAGCAGCCCGTGCACAAAGGGACTCGCTGTAACAGAAAGCTTGCCTAGGATTTGTGCAGCACACGTTTTGCAGAAGGCTTCTCTTTGGCACATCTTCAGGGTAAGGCAGTTTGCACAGCTACACAAGCAAAAGGGACTCTACATATATATATACACAGATGAACACCTAATTATATATATTTAGATGTATGTACACGCATAGTATATAATAGATAATTCAATGTGACTTTCTGAAAGCCTTTTATGTAGAGTGCAGACATTTTTCCAAGCTGTCCAAGGCAGCAAACAATGGGTCAAGCAGACCTCTGGAAATGAGGCAGCCTAACCTTTCTGTGGGCAGCACAAAGGGAAGCTATAATGAGAGCCCTAGCACAGGATAATAAGGTATTTGTGCATGTTTACATGAAATCCTGCAAAATGTGAAGAATAACATGGGGAAAAAAAACTTACTGAGTACCTTTGCCAGCAAAAGAGACAGAAGAGACTATCCTTGAGGGCTGATCAGAGGCACGATGAAAATTCTCACCTTGAAAGAGGAGACAAACTCATGTTTAATGAAAGAGAGAAGGGGAGTACCATTGCTGCCCCATCATTCTCTGGTGATTTCTGGTGACTGGACCCTGCTTTTTCTCTTGTTTTACACCCAGAGTTACACTTTTTTTCAGGTTTGATCTTTGCTCTTGCTATTTTTCAGGGCCGTGATCCGTGAGCAGGTTTTCTTGCAGTTCTGATGATTTTAATTATTATTGCCCATTTTCCCAGGTCAAACTCTGGGTTTCACCCTGCATGCATGTAGACATGAGGCCATGCCAAAGGAAAGCACAGAGAGACAATAAAAACAGTGCATTCCCCTAAGCCTGAGGTTGCTATCTCTCCAGCATTCTTGGGAATCTAATTCATGTCAGATCCCAAAATACTGAAGGAAATCATTCCCCAGCCCCCTCTACTTTTCTCTGCAAACATGTTCAGACTCCTGCATCATTTCTTAGTACTATTTGCTGTTCGCTGATCCACATAGTTTTGGCCATGTCAATTTGGGTGGTTGCTGAGGTTCACTTTGAGGTTTGGGGTCTTTCCATAAGAACTGGCAGAACAGGGGTTCATTTGGACTGAAAGCTTCACCCAGAAGTGATCTAAGCTGGCCTCTGATTTACCATCAGCCCAGGTCTTCTTCAGATTCACTGCTGTTTGCATAGAGTTCCCACAGAAAGTTAAAATGCCTGCCTGGATTTTCCAGTCTACAATGAAGCAGAGTTTATCATACACATTTTACAATATTCATTGTAATAAACCTACTTAATATTTCCAGTATAAACCAGACCAGCTTTAAGTCCCAGTCCTTGACTCTTTTTGTCTTGTGGACTTAACACCTGACTGAAGATGGATCAGACCACAGGTCTTCATATGCTTCAGTCACCTTTATGGTCAGGATGAGAAATAGGCCTGTTTTCAGTGTGGTTTAGCTGTGTTCAGAGATAGACACCTGTGGGGACATTTGTACTGCAGAGAATGTAAATTAAATTAATTCCATGATCAGACTGCTAAAGCCAAACTTAACCTTCTTTTTAAAAATGTAACAGTTTAAGCTCCCAGAGGAGCTCATCTCTAATCATCCCATTAGCACTTCTCAGAGAACTTTGCCATCTTTTATCCCTGGGTTATATTAATAACATTCTTACAAAACACATTGATCACAGAATGCACGCTCTCAAATTTTATGCAGCCTGGCTCCTTTCCTTCTCAGCAACATAGACAGTTCAGTAAGAGACAGCTTTTAAAGTTAAGGCAAACAAAAAGTAACATTGCTGTAGCAAAGTCATCTGTGGTGAGAGGTCTTGGCATGGATGAAGAAATAACACGGAAGCCAGCAAGGAACCTGAACCAGGCCCCATGTGCTCAGAGCAACTTATTGTTTTATTCTGCATAACACATTCGGCATCAACAGATTTTTATTCAAAAAAATCAACCAAACAACCAAATAAACAAAAAAACCCCAACAACACAAAAACAACCACCCAAAACACAATCAAACAAAAAAACCTAAAGCAACCAGTGCTGTTAAGGTCAGAAAGACAAAATCCTTCTCACTTTTTGCAACAAGGCCACTAAGGAGATCGCCTGTCCATAAAATATGCATAATGGGAAAAGCAGGGTAGGGATAGGCACTTGTTCAGCTTTCCTTCCAACTGGCCCCTCTTCTATGCTCCTTTCAGCCCCATGGTCTCACTGCAAATGAAAATAATCAAGGAAGCGAAGATCAAAGGGAAACAGACAGACTTCAGTTTTGCAGAGATAACAAAATTATTCTTTCATTTAAAGAAGTAAAATGTCACATCACCGAAAGCACCATGCAGATGTCCCAGAGGCCCCCTCATCTGCTTCACTGGAAGAGCACAAGAAGAGCACTGGCCTCAGCAGCAGGGGTGAAGGATGGAGCATCAGCCATCTGGAGAGCTCCCCTGGGATCTGGCTGGTATCAGGTAATTACACAATGTAGCAGGTTTCCTCCACAAAGTACTTTACAAATACTCATTAATTAGCCCACATGGCTTCCTCTTTAGGGACAGAACTGGTTCTGTATCTGTATGTACAGAGGGAGGAGCAGATGCAGATTAGATGACTTTCTCAAGACCTTCTGAGGAGTAGCAACAGGGCATATGTTTGTGACAGTCCTGCATTTGCTCATGTTTAAAAAGTGCCCTCAATACCACCTGTTATAATCCCTATTCTGCAATAAAAGGGACAGGCAGGTTTTGCACTGCTGCCTCAGAAAACATTGCAGTAATCCCGAATCTGAGTTTGCACTACAAGCAGAGCAACAGCAACAAACCTGCATGTGCAGTAGCACACAATCTTTTAGTTAACGGAGCAGGAATGGTGCCACTTGCTTCACAGAGAAGTGAGCCTCATGTCCTAAAGGCATCTATTAACATCTATTAAGGCAAACCACGAACAGAGTTGCCAAGGAAGTGCTTCCAGTTCAAACAGAAGGGGGAGATGTTGGTACCCAAGGTGCAGGAGATATTGTCCTGCCAGTTTTGAAGGATTTATCCCCCCCTGGACGGCACTTATTTTAACCTCTGNCCCGCACAGCATCACAGGTTGAGGTTACTGACCTGGCCAGTGTATCAGTGAGAATCCTCTGAGTGCCCTGGTTGGCAGAATGAGTCCCTGTTTTGTTTATATTCTACTTAGCAGTAGCAGAGAAGAGTCATTCACCAGTGAGGGTATATCTGAGGTGGGAGCAGGACCTTGCAGGAACCTGGAAAGAGGTGAATTTGGGGCTTGAAAAGAAAACCTGATAGCCTGAAGCCTTTGGAGGCAATTTAATGGCTGGAGACCAGAGTCTCTGGGAAGGTAAATCAGATTGCACCAATTCTTGCTAATTGACAATTTTTCTCTATATGTAAGAATCCTACATCTGCATTAAAATGCCACTTCCTCAGTCTCTTTACACGAACATCTCTATTCACTGGCACATTCTAAGAGGAAGAACTTAGGACAACATTTGTGTGTGAAGCTAAAGAGGGAAATTTAAGTAAGAAGAGAAATTTATTAACCTGCTTACAGCTTAAAAATATCCTGAGTTATGTACAATACTAATAAAAACTGAAATTTTGCACTCACCAAGTCACAGCTTCATTTTGCTATTGCACTTACGAGATAGCAGCACCAGTGCCACAGCAGTTTTTTCCTCCCTGAGAAGACCATTATACTTTGCAATCACTCCTGAGCCCTACAACCAGCCTAGGATAGCTTTTATTTGCGAACTCACCCCATGCCTCCTTCAGTTCATAGCACTATTGGGGTTGGCACTCTGACAGCAGTGCACATGTAGCAGAGATTCCAGAGCTTCCCCTCTCTTCCTCTAGCTCCTTTGAGAGGATCTTCATGCCTACAGCTCTCTTGTTTCCAAGGTTAACTTTAAAAACCCTTTTTTCTCAAGGCTTGTCCTGTGTATTTGCCACTACTGCTGTAGCTAGGGACTCCCTTTTTTTATTAAACCTTAGTTTTCAAATGAAATGTCACAGGCAATTTGCAGGGTAAAAGAAGCAGCAATATCATTATGATGTTTCCAGAGCCGTGACTGTCCTCTCAATTGAACCCCCCCCTTGCCCTGAATTGTGAGCAATGAGTTTGTACCCGAAAGAGAAGAAAAGATACTTCACTGACACACAAGACAGTGTTGGCTCTGAAGTACTCAGACAAAATGACCCAGAGTCATTTTTTCTGTAATTCAGAATAAAACACTGGGCCCTCATCCTCCTAAAATATTTTGGACTTATACAGAACTAATAGCCTATTGTTACTAGAAGTCTGATCTACTGAGCTATCCATCAGATTAAATTGGTCAAAATATGCAATAGAATTGGATTTATCCCTGCCATCCAGACTCCTATTTTTCTGAACTGGTACTATTAAGAAAAGAAAAATCAGAATTTCTTTGTCTCCTTTGTTCAAACACAGTTGCAATCTAGTAAATATCACAGATAGCATTTAGATGTAAATAGCACATATTTGCGCTTGCATTAAATTTTTTATTATATTAAGTTTTAAAGTCCATTCAAAATCTCTCCCCACACCATGTGCCCACCAACACCTGCAAATGCTACCTCAAGAAATGTCCTTAAAGAAATTTTAGACTCACTCAATTATTGCATGTCCAAACAAAAACAGCAGTGTTTATCAGTCCAGTGATTAAAGACTAACTCATGCAGACACTATTCAGCACTGTACTTCTAATCTTAAGAAGAGAACCTCACACTCAGATATCTTCTGAGAATCTTGAATGACAAGGTCAGATAATAACATTCTACTCTGAAATATCAATGACATTGCAGAGAACTCCCCACTTACTCCACAAACATTCTATACACTCAAATCAATGAAAGGCAACTTTTCAGACAATAAATACCCTCAGCCTGCAGATGAATTGCATTCTAGTAATCCTTTCAAAGTCCTTGGAAGAAGGAAAGGCAGGGGTGCCCCGTGCTGGGATCTCTGAACTGCTTGAATAGCTGGAGTACCCCCTTCAATAAAGTGTGGGTCTGCTTCCCCTTTCCCTTACACCACTTTCATACCCCTGGTATTGAAATCACTGCAACAGTTAGTAAATTAAAATTTACATATTCAAGTTAATGCTTTGCTGCTTGTGGATCTTGACATGATATGCCTAAAACTTGAACAAGAGTTGACTGGAGTTGTTTTCATTTCAAAAGAATGTTTTACATTTTATTTTACATTTTTCATTCAATTTTGTTTTCACTTCAGCTGACAAGTATCTTTGCTTAATTTAATACCAGGAATACTAAGTGGTCACTTGATGTTCACTTCCCTTCCAAGTCTTTCTCTGCTAGAAATAGTTGTTATTATCACACCCATTTCAAAAATCTTTCTCCCAATCACACGTATGGTTGGTTATAATTTCTCCACAAGCCATGTGTGAAGGGACATCATCAAATAAATACAAACACGCTGGCACACATTCCAGTGTTTGCCACTAAGTGAAATGGTTTATTCCTAGTCATAAAGAGTGCCAGTAAGGCTTCAGCTAAAACAATGACATCTTTATGGAGCTTGCTTTGCGCCATTTTAGCCTTGCACAGTTCATGCCCTCAATAAAATTACTCCTGGTTTACACCTATATAAGCTATAGTGGAATCAAGTGTAAAATGCTTGGATTGATGTTTATTGGGAGATCTTTGAAGTGTAAATCACTTGTACCTGTTTCTTCAGCCCTGACGCCACACTCAGGTTTTCTGCAATTAACTGCAAATGTTTGCACAAAAAGCTGCTGCCTTAATACAACCTCTTGCAAAATCATAGCCAGAGTTTAACCTTGAAGTGTGCCACTTTGGAAAATATATAGGTGCTATTACTAGGTGAAAAGCCAGCTTTCATGAAATATCAGGTTTAATAACCACTCCTTGTAATAGAATTTCTTTGCTCATTTCAAAGTAGAGAAAAGACTGACTGCAGTGAGGGCCCAGAGTAGGTGCCTCGGCTGGCACAAATCAAATTATCATGCCTGAGTTTGGTTTGGAGATGAGCTAATTTGTATCTGAGGTGTTCTTCTTGGGTTATTTGGGCATGGCTTGTTTTC
The DNA here is from genome assembly GCA_013398055.1 of Ifrita kowaldi. Lineage (NCBI taxonomy): Eukaryota > Metazoa > Chordata > Aves > Passeriformes > Cinclosomatidae > Ifrita > Ifrita kowaldi. The sequence goes on from VZRS01006705.1 coordinate 27,058, forward strand.
TGTTAGTTCTGTTGGGTTTTTTGAGGTTTCTTCCCCATCCTGTAACTAGGTAGAAGTTGCTGCCTTTGCAATGCAAAAACAACTTTCATGGATCTCCTGGGTTAAAAAGTGAAAATGGAGACCTTGTGGTTAAGAGTCAGACTGAGATCTCGTGTTCCTTTTTGCTTTGCCTAATGTGCTTTTGCAGAGGAATTTAGCAGCCTAGCTTGGAAGAGCACCATGACCAAAGGGTTGAACAAATTTTGAGGGTGCCAGTTTGAGGAGCACAAAAATTTGTAAATCAAATACCCAAAAATCACAATTGTAAAAACAGTTAATTGATGACTTGAGTTGATGAATTGAATTGCCTTATGAATTGATGATGATCTTCTTTTGTCTCCCTTCTGAACTGTGAGAATTAGCACATGGCTATATCAGACTTTCCAGCTTACTGCTACCACCTGAGAGTTTCAGACCTCAATTTTCATTTTATTTTATTTTTGCAGAGAACAAAGGCTCTCATGTAATGGCTTGTCTACAGGAGCTCTGGAGCTGTGGCTTGAAGAGGCACTTTGCTGATCACAAGACTTTAAATAAGGTCACCAGTCAGCTCCAGGGAGCAATACACTTCCCAGACGTGATGGTTAACCTTGGCTGGACACCAGGTGCCCACCAAACCCCTCCATCAGCCCCTTCCTCTGCAGATCAAGGGGGAGAAAATAAGATTAAAAAAGCCTTATGGGCCAAGATAAAGGCACTTTAATGAAGCAAAGGAGAGGGTCACACATGGAAGCAAAGGCAAATAAAAGATTTATTCTCTCCATGCCATCATCAAGCAATGTACAGCCACCTCCCAGTTTCTCTGAAAGATAAAAATTATAGAAAAAGGAAGCCCCCACTCCTACTCCTTTCTCTTAGCATTTATTAGTAAGCAGTTATCAATATGGTATGGAATATTCCTCTGGTCGGTTTGGATCAGCTGCTCTGGCTGCGTGCCCTCCCAGGATCTTGCCCACTCCCTGCTTACTGAAGAGGTGGGGGAATGCTGGAGAGAGAGTCTTGATGCTGTGCAAGCACTGCTCAGCAGCAGCCAAAACCCTGCTTTTGTAGAAAACACTTTGCTAGATACCAACATGAAGCACAGCACTATAAGGGCTGCCATGGGGAAAATCTACTCTGTCTCAGCCAGACTGAATACACTGGACAATTATCATTAATTAATTAGAAACCAGGTGGTGAGTTCCAAGGGGGTTATTAATTTAAACTAGAAATTAGAAATAAAAATCAAGGGTCAAAATAACTACAAATCCAGAAGAGGTGTTTTCATTAATCCTTTCAGTTCAATACTACAGAAGATTAATGAGTTCAGCTCAATCTGAGATAGGCATCCCCTACAAAGTCTCTCAAAATGTATATTTCAGAGCTAGGCTGGAGAGAAACAGCTAACAGCTAAAGGGGGAAGACTTCAATTCAAACCAAAAGCAAAATTGAAAATTAGACCAATGCATCTTTAAATGTGCACCTGCATTTTCATGTGCATATTCAGTGATTAGCATTAAAATCACAGAAAGTGAATTGTTCTCCCCAGGACTCATCACCTTTGTGGATTATGTATACATGGAGGAAACTCTTGGGAAGTGTTCCCCAAAGTACATCCATAGAATCCTCCCTTTTCTCTGATTTCTTGGCCTTGGACTGTTTTATCGTGCCTGTTTTCAAAAGGTACAATTTATCTACGCATGAGTGCTCCCTGAGAATTTATTTCAAGTATCAGTACTTTAAAGAAATGGTATTTGACTTAAATATGTGTACAAAAGTATGATATTTTTCTCCTTTACTTTAAATGTCCCCAGAACAGCTCACTGTGATTCATAAAGCAAAATGTCCTTTGCCCACAGCTCACCAGCTTTGTCAGATCTAGGAGACAGCATGCAGCTTCTGCAAGACCCACTTGTTCAAGTGGGTTCACAAATTCAATGCAGCACAAAGAAATGAAACTTCATTTACGCTAGAGATTCAAAAATTGGTAGTCATCACAAAAAATTCATACATTATAGCAGCACAATGGCACTCAGAGAACCTCAGCTAGACATGTGGAAAGCCACATTGCCTCACCATTTGTTTGAAGCCAGGGTAAGTTCAGCAGCCAGCTGTGGTGGTCAGACTTGTCATAAATCACAAAGAAGGCTCTGGATGCTCTTTCCAAACAAACTTCAAAACACTAGCTGGAAATGAGCAAACCCAACAATTCCATTGAGGTTCAAGCTCTTCTGTTCAGTGGCTTCTGATCCATTACTGACAGAACAGAGTTCCTCTTCTTCCTGCTTGTTCAGGATGCCCGTAGAGCAGCCAAGAGAGGTGACATTTTATAGGACACGAAGTCCCTGTGCAAAACACTGCATGATTCCAAAGGGCTTGTGGCTCCTTTGGAAAAAAATTTCACTGTAGCTTTGCTTTCCATTGTGAACATGTTTCCAAGAAACAGAAGATACATAGTGAGATTCACAGAATAAGAAATAATTTAAGTCTGAATCAGCTGAGACAAAGTGAAGGTGGAGTTAACAGGAAGACAAAGCCTGGTATGTTTCAATGAAGTCAGGTGTTCACAAGAAGAACTTAGGTGACTTCAGGCAAAAAAATACCTGAGAGACTATCACACAGCAGGAAGATGATTTATTTAAACCATGCAGCAAACCTCTTGGCATCAAACCATGCTGTATTTGTTCTCATAAACAACACAGTTTTTCATAATGAAGTCACATAAAGAGCCCTTGATTGCAATTCTACTCAAGGTTCCTGCCATGTACTATCTCCATCCTTACCTTTCATACTTCTCCGAGATTTGGTCATGCACACTTCTTGCACCTGCCTCTTGTCCTTGTTTCCTCACCTCCATATGTTCTCTAAGCAGCACCTCTCTTCTAGGACAACCGTGCTCCTTCAGAGATACCTCCTGGAAGTCAGTGTTCCTACAGGAGCCAGCAGGATGGTCCTCTGAAAGACAATGTGACCAGAAAGTCCCACTGCTTGTGTCTTTTTCCTCGTTCAGTTTTTTGTTCTTCCTTCCATCTCTCCATCCCCATAAATAGAATTTCAGGTCCAGTTGCTATTACTGTGCAGAACTTAGAGTAGCTTCCAGCCTCTGATAATAATAGCAAATTATAACTGAGACAAGCAAAGAGGACAGGTGAGAGGAAATAGAGTGATTCCAGAGCTGTCCCCTGGGAGACTTCTACTCTTCCCTTGGAAATAGCTAACTCCCATGAAAACCTTTTACCACACTGATCATAACACAGGTCACACAAAATCTGGCAACTTCTGTTTTAGCGGATGAACAGATTAAGTTGGTTTGAAAAGCTCACTCACAAACACTTAATTGCTGAAGATGCCTGAATGTTTTCATCAAGACGCAGGACTCTTTCCCCATTCTCTAGCAAGGACTGAAAAGCAGAATGGGAATCAAGTTTTCAGACTCTCCTTGCATTATAATATACTCTTCAGTGGATTCACCAAATGACTGTCAGGTATTCTCTGAAATAAGTTAAACAGAAAACTTTCTAAATCAATTCCAGATATAATACATCAGTTTTAGGTACAGTTTTCCTTAGGGGTCACTGTATGTTTTCCTGTGTAAACTTCATAAATATATCAATCTACCCTGGGATTTCTGGTCATTAGTGCAGTTTAATGAGCCTCTTCTTTCTATAAAACTAACATAGTACATTTTTGACAAATATTCAGCAACTACCATTCAGAGAATAAGGAAGATGAAATGACAGATCCCTTGCCACATCCAGCTGCACTTAGAAAATTCCTGTTGAACACTTACGTGTTTTCTGTCTTGCCTATAATTATTTTTTTGTTCTTCTTTCCTTTCTCCTTCTATGGTAGATGAAGCAGATCTAACAAATTCAGTCCTTCACTGGCAAAAGAGTTTGCATCCAGCAGAACACCCAGCCCTTAGAATCTAGAAGCCCATGATCCCAGCAGTTACCCATCTTCTGAAGGGAAGGATCTGTAAATAGGTGTTGGCAAAGCTGGCGTCTCTTCTCCCCCTACAGAAAATTAAACCTAATGATGACAACCTCCTGCTACTGTCAGACGCTCCTTTAACTCAGGGGCAGAGGTCTACAGCTGTGCAACTGAAATGTTCCAAACCTTATGATAGTTCATACCCAGTCATCTATAGGTACATGATGGAAATCTTGTTTTCAGCTACTTTTTTTTGAAGTTTAGGATATTGCACACATACATTCAGGAACACATGCACACCCACTTGCAAAGAACATTCTTGTGGCATCAAATTCAACAAAAACAAGCAAAGGACATAAATTTTAGAATTGAAGATGCCTATGCAACGTTTTTGTGCAATTGTAATGTAGTCCCTGGCAGGCTAATTTAATTTGATTATTTTCAACTCCCTAAGGATTTTTACAAGATCTCTTATGCTCCTTTATTCTTGTTTTTTATCCTGAGTCTTCTCTTTTTATTTTTTCAAGTTGAAAGATTTGCAGAGAATGAAGACAGTGATTGTAAACACAAAAGGGTACTGAAAATTGCAAAAGCAACTTAGTTGTTATTCATGTGGCTATTTTCTTCTGATACATTATCTCAGGGTGTGGTTGGCAGAAACACACAGAAAGCAGCTGCAGGCAACAGCGGTGGTGCTCTGTGAGCAGAGCTTGGCTCGCATTACAGGGTGCTCTCGGTATCGCATACAGGCCTCTGAAACTCACAGCCTCTTTTGACTTTCTTATTCCCTCGGCTGTTTTGCTCCAATGGGTGGTAAACAGCACCCTGGTTCAATTCACCATGTCTTCTGAAGACAATTTCATGGGGGAAGTGTTAAGATACACCAGTAGCAAGCACCACAGAAAAAAACAAGTGGAAGTGATTCATGTTGTCCTCAGAGCAGGGTTTGATTAGTTCCCAGTAATAAGGAAAGGGGATGTGTCTTCGTCAGTGATGGTAAAACAAAATATTGAAGAGCTGCTCATTAACGCTGTGTATCCTGAGCCCTGAAAGGAGGCAGAAAACATATGAGATAATGTAATTAAAAACTATCAGAGCAGAGGTGCACAAAGCACAAGTTGCCTGGGCAGTGTTAATTTGGGCACTGATTCCATTTCAAATGCCTGCTTTTGTGACCCTGTTAATAATCTCCAGCCAAGGGTATGATTGCACAAAGACAAATGTATGTGTGTGGCTTTTATCAACAAATGTAGTGGTAATACTGTCTTCATGAGGATCCTAATGACAGGTGAATTATGAAAATAGCTAAGAAACAATTTCACAGCTTCTACCTCCAAATGGGACAACTATAATAATTCGTAAAATAAAACAGACCACAGAGTTTTACTTAAATGAATGTGATTATGTTCATTTCTGGTCATGCCCTCGTCCTTGACAAGGGGCTTTGAATTTTCATCGAGGCAGTTCAGATGGTTTCTGGCTTAACCAGCTCATACACTACTTGGCCCCTTTCAAAGGGAAGCAGCAGTCTTGTGAGACTGGAAGCCACAGGTTTAGGCTTCAAAACCTTCACACACACTCTCCAGGACTGACTTTTCCAAAGACAAAATTCAGCTTCCCTGCCTGCTGCTGCCTAACCAGACTACCATTTCTCCAGACATTAACTTAAATCACAAAGCACTTCCTGCTGCAGTATGAGGCACATACTGGTACCCCAACCCATCTGCACAATCCACACAATTTCTTCTTCTCCAGCTCACTAACTCCCATCTCAGGCAGGGAGAAATGAAAGCTGTCTGAATGTCAAAGTGAATTTTACACGGCTGTAACACATAGCTGAGATCCATGTTGCCTCTCAGGGTTGCTTCTCTAATTAGTTGGTGGAGAGATCAGAAGAAATTACTTGAAAGAGAGCACAACTGTGAGGGCAGGTAAGGGAGTATGTCAGGAAAGGAGGGAAGATGATGCAGGAAGAAATGCAAATAAGGGATTTTGAATGCCATGCTTCAGTTAATTGCTAAATACTCAATTGCAAGTCATTGGGCTGTTTTATTAGGTAAGGAATTCTCATTTGACATTAAAGGAGCCCCAAGCTTTGATGTAACAGGGAAAGTACATTCATAAGTAGCAGGTAAAAGGTAAAAGGAAATCTCACCACACGAAGCATCACAGGTTTGCCATTATCTGGCTTGTACCCACAGATAGACACTTCCTGAAGTGTTAAGGACTGGATGTCCTAATTCCAGGCCTGCACTTCATGTAGCCATTTAAGTCAGGCAGCAAATTTACAGCTCAGAGCATCACCTGACTCACACTGTGCCTTGTTGCAAATCACTGCACAACTAAGACATGCAACTAAGTCATTTCTCAAAGCCTAGCTATGAAGCCCATTGGAAAATGAGTCTGAATGACTCATGACTCTTGACTCTGCATTTCACAGCCACAGAAAGATTTTGAGTTTTCTTTGACAGCAAAGTCCGTCTTTACAGAAGTTAAAGCCAATATGTTGATGACAAAGCAGGTGAGAGAGAAATTGTACTTTGGCAGCTGGTTTGCCAGGCCCAGAGTCCTCTTACCTTCACAGCTCCTGCTGGTGCTGCTTCTGCCATGAATTGAAGAAAAGGTCAGGTTCACACCCCATTTTTCAAGCCCCCTATCCCAGGTTCCTGTCTGTAAGTTCTGGTTCTCTGGAGAAGTGTCGCTGTTACGAGTTGTATACCTCAGGGCTGAATAGAGGAGCCTATGCTTTTGTGGACAAACCGTGGTATGACCCATGAAGTACGTCCCACATTTCCTGACTGACACCCACTTAAGCTGGCAACACCAGAGGAGGCAGCAGCACCCAGCAGTTCTGTAGGACTGGTTATTGACATTTTAATGTATCTGGCATGCACCAGTAATGAGCCCTAGGAATGGGGGATGTTTAAAAACAAGGTTTAAAACCAAAACCATAATGGCAATAAAAGGCAACAGGGGAAACAGAAATAAGAAGCAGTGCCAAGGAAGAAGGGTCAGGGGTACCTGCTAAGTCAGCTTTCCAAACAGTGGTGCTACAATGTAAACATCTACTCTGAGATGTTAATTCCTCTGGGTTACACCAGTGCAAGAGACACCTCAGGAACTAAAGGGTTGTTGGGACCAGTTGTGCTTCCCTCCTGCCACTCTGCCAGCAATGGCACATCTGGCTACTTCCAATATTTCACTGAAGTACACATTATCTCTCTGAGCCTCTCTTCCCCTATCCTTGCTACACTGTGGGGAGCAGCTCACCAGGAACATGACAGGTGAGAAGTGACTCTCACTGAAATGAAACACAAAATGATCCCATGAAAGCCCAGCCCACAGATAATGAAAGCACCTTGTGCTGACAGCCACTGCTGCAGAGGGAAATGTCGATGGGACCATTACCGCCAGCGATTTCACTGAGCTGATGGCCACCCTGGCCTTTGCAGTGCCTGCAGGCAATTTGTTTTCCTGGCTGCTGGAAAGCTGGAAAGTACCAAGAGACATTACAAAAATGATGCACGCCCTGACCCTGTCTCATCATCATTTGCTATGAGATGGCTCTCTCCTGAAGCCTGCGGCTGCCAGCGGCTGTGGCACAGCTCCCGCTGGCTCCATATGGTGACTCATGAGGTGGCATTTGGTGGGCACTGCCTCTGTTGGGCTGTCTCATGGCTGAGCAAGGAGCTGGGGGACTGCAGGCAACGAGGTTCACAGATCTCTGCTGTTTCCCTACTGCTCAGGTAATGCAAATGTTCTTCAAACTCTGGGTACATTTGCAGTTACAAACAGTGAAACATCACTTCCAAACAGCAGTTTTGAGACACTTGCAGCAGAAGTAATAGCCACAGGAAACAAATTTCACTTTCCCAGAGAAATTTCTTCAACATCAAGCTGGACACTCAGTTTACAGATGTTCAAGATATCCATGCAAATATCTTTACAGATGATCAAGTTCAGACAGCTCAAGATCCAAGGGAATGCACAGTCCAGAAAACAGCTTGTGAAACCTTGTTACTTTGACTACTAAAATCTTCAGGTACCTGGAAGCCAAAGCAGTTGAAGAAATGTTTGGTTAAACTTCACCTCTCGTAAAGGAAGTCTGAGTCCCACAAGCCTCTTTTAAAACATTCTTTTTTTTTCCCTGATACATCACAGATCTTGTACTCAGCTGCCAGATCTATGTCAATCCAGTCTTCCATGCTAAGTCAGCCTTCTTCTCATTTACCAAGGAAAAATGCAATTCTGCTGGAATTACTTTTCAGTATTTTTGCTTATGGAAGCAGGACTCCAGCAGTATAAGAACAGCAAATCTGCTCTGCAAACACTTCCTTCAGTTCTTCTGATGCCCTTCAGCCCATTTGTTGTGCCCACTACTACTGTGTTCCAGTGCCATGTCCAGTGGCCATTACTACATTAACCTGTGTCTACACTGCACCCTCCCCAGTTCATGAGCTGGATTTCCTGATCCTGTTCCTTTTCTGTGATTGTGTTCCTTTCCTATGTGACCGAGGCAGCTTTTGAAATGACATCTCCAGAGAAAAGTATGTTCACCCTTGACACTCCGGCATTATCCTACTCTTATCCTACTGTTATATTACATTCAGAGAGGACACAGGAGCATCCTTTCCCAGGAACTCAACCACATTTACACATCCTAAGAACAATGATGAGCCACTCTGGATTTACACATCTAAGAACAATAATTCCCTAAGAGACAGCAGTTAGTCCTCTGCAACAGTGAAAAAAATGAAGTATGGGAGAAAGTGAGCTGATTCAGGGCTGTTGGCTCACATGCCACGTCCTTCCACTCTCTCTGGCAATGGGCTCCACCCTACTGAACATGTCCCACAGCTTCCTCTGACAAGGTGAAAAAGAGTCCTTCAGGGCTCCTACATTGCCCTTCTTGATGCTTTCCTCACAGGAAAGTTTTCTCCCTTGTCCTTGCAGCAACCTCTCAGTCGATACTATATCCCTCCACATAGATTTGTAAGCAGGCATTAAAACTTCTCTGGTGGAGCTGAAGAGGACTTGCTGTTCCCCTATCGGGATCAGGATCTGGAAGCTCTCCAGGATGGCACAGTCTTTTGTCATTAAACTGTCTCACTCATTGCATGGTAGATCCAGACGCATCAAACACCATCAGTATTTATAGAGGACACAGATACACCTTTTATGTCTGCTATAAAAGCCAGTTCTCTGCAGCCTTTTTTTTTTTAAATTGACCATGGCTCCCGGCTGCAGAGTAGAGCACATTCTTCACTTCTGGTGCTGTCCTGACTAGGCCAAGGGCTACTGCATGAGCAATCTCCTGCTTGATCTGGGCAAAGGCCATTTTCTGGGAAAGAACATTTGCTTTGAACAGGGGCACAGAAAATGGAAAAGTGTTGCATCATTTTCTCTTATTTATATTATTTTACTCAAAAAACAAAAGGTAAAATAGGTGGGGTTTTGGTGGGCCACCTTTTATTGGACCTTTATCAAATGTCAAGACTAATCTTCATGAATTTTTTTTTAAATCTAGTCTACCATCCTTTGCTGCTGATGGCCTCTTCACCTGGGAAGAGCAGGTAAGGGGAATCCATATCAATCCACTCTGTGATTAAATACTTGAGTGTGACAGAATACAGCAACAGAAAATTTGGCTGCTGTTTAATTGCCTCTAATAGTGGTGCTCGCTGGGATGAGGAACAGGTTAGTAAGACGTGAAAAAATTTATCAAATAAAAAAATAATACCTGAAACATGATGCTGTGGGATAAGACTCACAAAATTTGGACTTAAGAAACCAATAGAATTTACATTCAAGCCCATAGGATGACCTCCTGTTCCAGTAAGAAACATTTGTTACCTCTCCATCAGGGAGATTTCTCTGCATAAATCATATTCAAGGCCACCTCTTGCTGACCAAGCCCTGCCATGGCAATGCTCCCTGTACCACCTGGTGAAAGAATCCTGAGGGTTTCTCTGGGTCAGTCTGCACTGCAGTACTGTCCAAGACGCAGCTCACTCTCCAACATCAAGGCAAAAAATTGAGACAGACAACAGGGATTTCTATGTTTCTATAGATGAAAGGGGCCACTTATCTCTACATGCCCCTCAGCATAGCTGAGGCACAGCAGAATAGCACAGTAGCTCCTCAGTAAGCAAGGCAAGGGTGTGTCTTCAAGCCTCAGAAGGAGGACATGTGCAAGCTCAGAAACTCACCTCTCTACCTCACTGCCTCCAAGCGAGTCAGACTCCCACTGAATCTAACAGAAGCCTGTTATCAACATAATTTTGTTTTTCACTGACAGAACAGAGCATACCAACTAAAAGTCCCTTTAAAAGAGAATTAAAATATCACCCAAAAAAATCAGGCTTCTGCTAGTGAGAGTTTGGCTTTCTCAGTGCTGATTTCAGTGCAACCTTTCATCAGAAAAGAAAAATCTCCCTCATCCGACAGCCTAAGGGCCAGTGCTTCTGCACAAGCATTCTATTCTTCCTTGGGAACAAGATTGTCACGCAAACACAACTTTCTCCTGGAAGCTCCCAGAGCTGAGAGGACATCAGTATTCAGCAAATAAGCACACATCTATACATACCAAATCTGCATTTATTCTCGATGATGCCAGGCTGCTGGCTATCCACATAATACGGCATTTATGCCCACACAAACCACTGTCATATTGCTGGCACTTCTATGCAGTCTCAGAGCCATGTTTAAATCTGTATAAAATCAGATAATCTGCTCCAAAGTAAAAACATAGAAATTGAATGCAGCTTGGTGGTGAAGGGAAAAGAAGGTTGCAGGGAAAAAAATGAGCAGAAAAGAAATGTAAGCGTATTTGAATGCCTGTCGCATTCTCGTGGCCGTGTAGCATGAGAAAAAGGAAGAAATAACACCATCCCATTTACACTGTCCAGCCATCTATGGTAATTTACACTGCCTGTCACCAATTTCCCTCTCCACCAATTTTCTCTTGATCAATTAAATGCTGAATCAATCCCCATCAGACCTACATTAAAGTGTGACTGCAGTCTGTACGGATTTCTTCAATATTTTGACCAGCTTGCTTCTGGGGACCCCTAGTTATCCTGCCCACTGTGCTCCCACCTTGGCAAGAGGGTTCCTGCAGTGATCTGGTTCTTTGTTTTGACACGAGCAGCTAGGACCACATGGATGCCTACAGCTTCAACTCAGTTTCTCAATTTCCCAGCGTCTGATTGATATGCAAGCTGTAAGTTTCTTTGGGAAAAGAGCACGGGACACTCTAATTTGCCATCAGAGATTTATGTTTGATATATCATTTCCACCAAAAGCTTTGGACTCTCCTGAGCCAGCAGCAGGTGCAAAAATGGCTATTCCTAGTCAGGCCAAAGATTAAACTTCTCCGGTGGTTTGTCTCTAATAACTGCCCATAACTAACACTGAGGTGAACAGCATAAGAAGAGGATGAAAATAAAGTGACCCTTTCCCAATAAGGCTCTCCTACATTCTGGCAACCTGCTGCTCAGAAGTTTTCTGTGACGTTATCGGTCCGCACTTAAAAATAGCCTGTGACAATTTCTTCTACAACTTTTTCTGGCTGCATTTGATCCTTTGCGCTGCAGTGCATGCAGTTCAGCAGCAGCTCAGACACACAGTGGTAGAGACAGCAGGAGGCTGTTTCTGTACTGGAGATTTTATTCTGCGTGAGCCTGGAGCAGTGAGTGACACGTGCTATGCTGGCATTGGGCCTGTTGGAGAGGAGTGGATACCTGGAAACTGCTAAAACTTAAATTCAGGTGGAGTACCCAGACTGCAGACACATTCAATTAATTTCATTAGACAAGGGATCTCCCCCAGGCTAAAAGGCTCCAAAGTGACAGAGGAGATAAATTATCCTTCCAATTCAGACTCATGGCCATCCACTACCTGGGAGCCTGCTTGGATTACTATTAATTTTCCCCCCCTCTGTAGCAGCAGAAAATACCTGTAAATAGATTCCAGAACAGGGGACATTTCCAGAATACAAACTCCAAGCTTCCCCTTGATTGCTTTCAAACTTGACTCTTGCAACATCCTCAATTCCCCGCCTCCCTGACCAACCCTATCACGTTTTTCTTTATGTTTCTGAGGACTTGTTTAAAAAGACTGCCAGACATAATACTACCTCATCATTTCCTCCCCGAGATGGATTACTTTTAGGGAGCCAGAGTACAGTGATTTTCACTGACCTTACAAAGAGACAGAGATAAATAGCCTTTAAGGGGAAAAGTTAGCATTCTGTCATAAGATGACATGAAAGAGCCTGGTAAAGCACAAATTGATTTGAAGTTAGGAGGACAGCGTAGATGTGGAATGACAATCAATAGCTGTAGGAAAGAATTGTTCCATTTTTCAAGACACAGAAAAATTCACCTGCATTGATGCACAAGCTATTTCTACACATATTTCTTCCGCAGATGGTTTAAGTTCAAAATATTGGGAAGTGGTAAAAAAAATAAAAAAGAGAAGGAGGTGTTTATTCATAATTTCATAAACTTCTTCCCATGTATTTCATGATGAGACTACTGCTGGTGGAAAATAGAATGAAATTCTCATTCTGTTCTGGCTCATCGACATGAAGAGAAGAGGCCAGCCTACAATTAAGTGGTCTGACATATTTATGCCTACTCCCTACTCCAGCACTGCACAAGACACAGAGAGACAGTTCCTTGTAAGAGGGATGGGAAGAAAGGCCAGGAGATCAAATAAGGGCTATGTCCTTGGCCTCCATAGAGCTGCAACGACCCCAGAAAGTGCTGGAGCCCTGAAGGCAGCCCAAGACAGCAGCTGTGTTGTGCACAAAGCCGCTGATACTGCACTGCAGAGGAGTCCTGCTCCCAGATAAGCAGACAACAAAATGCAAAACGTTGACATCAGGGCTCACACTGCAGTAGAAACCCCTGAGGGGACGGCCAGGGGTGGAATGCCCTGGTGCTGCTCATATGAAGCACTGTAGGGGAGATTTTTCTCTTAAACATCCTGAAAATTAGGCAGATAAAGAGGAAAAAAGGGGGTCTGTATAGATAGAGTGCTCCACCAGACACGTTCCACCTTTTCTGCCTCTTGCTGGGTTAAATCCAAATACATTAGATTGTCCAGATGCTGGATGGACAGGGGTGGGGGGACACACACACACACAGAGACTTCTGATACTTGCCTCAAGAGGTGCTTAAAGACTGCAGCCCACTTAGAGGCAGGGCTGCTGCACATTTTCTCCCTAGCTGAGACAAACAAAACCAAAGCATCCACTGTCCCTTTTTTCAGCACGGCTGACACCTGCCTGACCTGCTGGGCAGGAGCTGCCCCACACTATGGGGCTGCAGGAGGTGAACAGGGCAGGCTGCCTCTGGGGTGGCTGAGCCACCCCTCTGGGAGGAGATTAGCTACATCACTACATTCCAAATTGTTCTGGCTTGCATTCCCCCTAATCCCATATGTCCCTTCCCCTCAAGGCTGCATGCATATGATCTCCAGGGAACCCTAAATGGCGATCAATTTTTCACTAGCTGCATGCATGTCATATCAATGTCTTCTGCATTATGATAGCACCACAAGAATTTTGTTTCATGTTTTAATCCTTTGAGCTAAACTGCTGCTGAGAAAGCAAGGCAGTTCCACCCTCTATTATTTGGTCAGCTCTGTGCCACTGCTTTATACTGTGCCTGGTAGGAGGTCCAACACTTAAACCTGCCCCAGAAACTGAATTATTTGGCTGTGGTCTAAAGTATAAAGACCAGGAAAGAAGAATGGGAAGCAGATCTGAAGTGAGGATGAATGACAAGAGGATCCAGGAATCAGTTTCCCAAGTCACAGATGGACTCCTCTGGCAGCAGAGGAGAGTGCCACAGCACCAGAGATCAGCATCTTTCCCATCAGTCAACTTCAGTCATGCTTCTGTTCCCAGGAAAGGAAGAGCCAGGCCTTTCCCTGCCAGAGTCAGTGCCACTCTTGGCATAGTCCTCCCATGGGAGAAAAGGAGAGGCGACAGAGCAATGGCTGCTGCATTCTGACAAGAGATTTGTTGTCTCCATCGCTGCCTCCCCCGAGCACCCACATACACTCACACATCTATACACACACATGTGCTCAAAAGTCACGGAGGAGCTGCCATGTATTAATAACACTATTAGTAATATGTAATGGAATTGTCAAAGCCACCCAATGCTGGCATAATAGGTAATTCTTCATCATTAACTAAACCTGCCAGTGGAACAGCTACCAGCAACCCACTGTTTAATTTTCAGACTGAGGAAGCTCAAAGCTCTCTGTGGGCTGCTCCAAGGGGAGGTTACCCCATGGCCAGTATCTCTCGGGGGTTGGTATTTCTCAGAGGCAGAAAGTGTCATTGCCAAAGACAACAGCCAGCTGTTGTTTACCAAATCAGAGCTAATCACCAGACCCCAAAATGAGACTTTACTAACCTATGAAGAAGTTAAACCTGCAATAAAAATGAAAAATATAATAAGCACTTTCACATCTGTCTCCCCTGCCCCAGACAGGACAGCAGTATGACAGCACTGGGACATCTGCAGTGCCAACAGAGCTACCTCGACTTCTCCATGCACTTACAGCCTGGAAAAGGAGCCAGGGAGCTCCTGGAAAAGGAGCCATGTTCTCTAAAGTTATTGTTAACATTTCAGCTGCAACTCAGAGTGATGGCCAGGGCCCTGTCCTGCTCATTTCAGGAACAGCACCTCAGCCAATATGCTGGAGACCCAACCAGAACATTCAGCAGCCAAAACCACCAGCTGCTTCTGTCTCAGCTCATGTGAGCCCCAAGATTTGTATTTCTCCTTTTCTTAGTTCCTTGCTCACAGATAAAGAGAAATGCTCATATTAATATGCGCAGGGAAAAAATTAAACTGCAAATGAAAAGGGCAAAAATATATATACCAGACTTTTTGTAAATGCAGCTGATAACATCACAGGATCTCTAGGATCACAGCTTCTGGGGAAGCTCTGAAGAGAAGATAAAGAAAAAGAAGAGGGGTAAATTGTATTTTGCAGAGGGAAATCACTAAATTATATCATCAGCTAAATACTTTATATAAAGTCATTTCACAGAAAAATAGGAGCTTTTTTTTTCCCCCAAAAAATGTCCTTTACTCTATGCTTGAAGAGTGTTATTTAAAAAGTCACCACCAACTACTGGACATTTTCCAGGACAGGAGAAGGAAGAATGAAAAACAAAAGGCAGTTGTTTTGTAACCAAAGCATTTTCAGTTTATTGGTAATCAATAAATTTCATGGAAGACACTAAAATTCTGGGGATTTTTACAACTATGTGTGAAGAACAGTTAACAGCTTTGACTCCTATGCCGTCTTTTAGCTACCTACAGGACCCACTTTTCATCCCAGGACCATGCAGACGGATGCAGCAAAAGCACACTCCTGACCACTCACCTGCCCTCGCGTGGGTGATGGTGCCTTTCTCTGAGCTGGTAAGACAACCTGCTGGTTGGTAAGGTGAGAAAACCTAGTGGTGAGGAAAAGGAGGAGAAGCTGCTGCATAGAGGATGTGAAATGTCAGCTGAGGGAGGTGCAAGGGCAGTCAGTGAGTGGCCTGCACCCGCTCAGGGAGTTCAAGCAGTAGCAAGGAAGAGTGGGAGCCCCTCATAGGCAGAATGAAAACAGATGGAGGAGACAGAGGATTACACATAACCTGACTCTAAAGTGAAAAACAAACAAACAAAAAAACCCCTTCCTTAAGTAAAGCAAAGACAAGACTAAGGATGAGATCAATAAAAAATGCTACTGCACCCATCTTCTCACCAAGGAGATGCCGAAGCTTGGCTTTTTTGCATTTATAAATTACCAGAGGCAGCAAAGGGGCAGAACTCTGGCTAGCAGAAAGCAACAATATTCATCTGGTATTAGAAGCATTAGAAAAGGAGCAGAGCAGGAACAGACAGCATGCCAGACTGTTCAAGTGCTCAGGGGACTTGTTTCAAACAGTGAAGGAAGATGCTGGCAGAGCAAGCCACTTTTCTAGGCTTGATTGCAATCAGTAGGTAGCTACTAGTTAAAAATCTCAGCTGGGAAGTCATTTGGGTGCAGTCATTCTGACATGCTGGCACTCCATGTTCTTTGAAAGTGAGGCAGAATTAGCAGGAGCCCAAGGAAAATGCAAACTCTCCCTCCTAGACTCCAACAGATTCAGCAATATGGCAGATAAGGTCTCCTGAGAACAGAATTTAAGCATAGAGGAGAGAAAAGAAATTTGCCATTACGGAGATAAACCATGTTAAAGCACAATGGCAACCTATCCTATAGTGATAGAAATATAGAAAGGTGAATTAAAGACCATTATAGCTGTGTCAAGAGCCCTTTAGGGACCTGAAAATCAAAAAGAAAACAGAGAAAAAGTGAAAACTAGATCACAAAGCAAAGAACCAGCATAAAAATCAGAAATGCTAAAGCACAAATTTAATTATAATTAGTAATGGACCTAAAGCTGCAAGTACAAGTGTTAGGTTATCAGCAGAGACAGAAAAAGAGCACATACAGGCTATTAACAGGAAAAGAGGAGACGATGGCTGATATAGAGAAGGGTGAAGTAGCCTCATCCATCTCTGCTTCAGGCTCCATAACATACTTCAAAAATTAATTTGAACGAGGGGACAGAAACACAAGTCAGAAAGAAAAAAATCTTGAGATATGGTCAAATTATCGGTGTATTCTGAAATTCAGCCTCAAGCACTGAAGGAACCAGTTGTATGAATATCTGATCTGTTCAGAAATCATCCCTGATATTCATGCCTTGGAAGAGATCCCTGGAGACATGGGAAGGGCAAATACGATATCTATTTAAAATAAGGGAAAAAGGGAACATGGGAAAATGTTGAATAGTCAGTCTTCCTGGAAAAACCCTAGCAGAGATTGCTACCTGATCTATACATAAAAATCCAAAGGAAAACCAGTTGACAAAAAACAGCTCTGCATAAAGAATTTATCAAGTAAAAATAATTTCAGTTCTTCATTTCAACAAAAAGGACAAGTCTGCTGTTTATTCCAGAAAAATCTAATTTCGTCTTTGACAAGGTAAGGAGAGTAAGGAGAAAGTAGCTGAGATATATGTTGTAGCAAAGCACTCAATATTGTCCCACATGGCCATAGGCAAACCAAAGAAATACATCCCAGCTTAGCTGTACTTTTAGCTGTTTGGACCCTTGAGTATAACCAGATATAAACTTCCTTGCAATCACTGTCTGGCCTTACTATCGAACTTTCAATAGGCAAGTATTCATAAGGAAGAATTCTTCTTTGCAGCACCTGCAGACCACCTGCTACAGCCTTGTGCTCAACAGCATTTCACAGGTGATGGGGTGGGAGTCACTGGCCTACACGAAATTGCCTGTCAGTGCAGCCAGGGAGAAAAACCAAAAACAAACAAATGAACAAAAAAAACCAACAAGCAAAACAAAACAAAAAAAACCACCACCAACAACACAAAACACACACAAAAACACAAAACAAAGCAAACAAACAGACAAAAAAAACATAATCAAAACTAACTAACTAACAAAAAGGCAACACCAAACAATAGAGTGTAAGTGATTAACTGCCAGTCTGAAATCTCATCTGGTTCCCAAAAGAATCTGACCCAGTCCTGGATCTGTTCCAGCTCTTCATCGGTAACTGAAACAACAGCAGAGAGTGTGCATTATAAAATCTGCTGATTACTCCAGTTTAAGAGCACATTGTAGAACAGGACCTGAATTCAAAGTAGTGTCAATAAATTGGAGAAATGGTCTGAAATCAACAAGCCACAAATCAATAAAGTCCTCAACAAAATATTAGCTCATAAAAAACAATGCAAATACTGAGACATCAGACAGGGAATAATTGAGAAGTTAGAAGCATATATTTCAGGACACAGGGAAATGCAAACCCAAGGGGAATTTGGTTTCATTTTGGCAAATCTGACTCATTGTTGCCTGCTAAAATCATGAGGAAATCTCTCTGTGCTGTCCCACTCCCATGAGGGCTGGGCTGGTGTCTGGGATCCAAGGCTGTGTACCAGATGTCAAGATTGAAGCAGATGAAAATGTGGAAGATGGCTGCAGAAAAGACAAAATCTAAGGAAGCATGCAGCAGAGGAGATGGTCAACAACACAGGATTTTCTGATCTGGAAAACCAGAAAGGTATTTTTCAGTAGAAGCTGTTAGAAACAGGTTTCAATCAGAAATTGACCTTTGTTTCTCTTTTGGGTGTTTTGTTGTTTAAAATATAAATTTTTTAAAACTATACACTCTTTCATCATATATGCTTTAGATCTTAATACAGGCTTAATTCACTCATCTGCTATTTTCTCTTTGCTCTCTTGAGGAAAAAAAATAAGATCATAAAAATGAAAAAAACAGGGGAAGGGGAGAGAAAAAAGTCAAAAAGTTAGAATTAAAAACTTGGTATTTTGTCAATTTTCAAAGATGGCAGTTAACTAATAAAAGATATAACAAAAATAATTAATGGCATTTCCTATTTCTCAATTTAAAAAAATATTAAGGAAATGGAAATACTCCTCTTATTTTCCATGAAAGCCTAACTAGATATTTTTCATCAATCCTTCAGCTGCCTCAGGAACTGAGATTATCTCTCTCTGCCACTGAAGAAAAGTGCAAATACCACAGATCCCTTTCTATAACACTCTTTTCTCACCTTCCTCACAGTGAAAAGTGAGACTTTATCGGCAGTACCACAGGGATTTTTTTCTGTCATCCTGTATTGGTTTGGCCACCCTATTAGCAACAATATAGATCCTCGTCAGAGCTAATGCATCATCTTTGATCATCCTCCTAGTTTACATTTCTCATGTCTTTTATTCACATCTCACAACCCTCATTATTATACACATTTCCAAGCTTTCATCTCCCAAAGGGCAGAGAGGGAATAACAGGGAAGCTGGCATGTAACAAGATTTGGCACTAAGCTTTGATTTATTGAATCAAAGGCCATGGGGAAAGAGCACAGAGAAAGGAAAGGGCAGGAGAGGAGTGGTGCACAACAACAATTTGCAAAGATCTTAGGTGCTGGCAAAATCTTGATTGTTAATGAGCGGCTGGTTTCTGCAGTGCTGATGGTGAGGAGAAATCTCTCCAGCCTCCTGGCCCCACAACTACCCCTGACACAAGGAGTCGGGCAAGCAGCTGAGGTGGAGCCCAGCCAGCAACTCAAGAGCAGTCACCCTCCCCATGTGCAGATGCAGAAACACCCTCTGGGGCAGTGATCCCTGTTCAGGCTCAGCAAGGCTGGGCTATTGACCGCCTCTCTCTGCGGGGTGAGACCACAGGCACAGCTCACCTCTCTACGCAGCTGTGTAAAAAAACTTCTGATCTCTTGGCTGTCCTGCCATGTCCCTCCTCTGCCTAACAAGGCAGCTCTTCTGATGAGAGGGAGCAAGGTCAGCCAGAGGAGGGGGAGCCCTGGTGCACCCCAACACCCGCTTCACACGTACAGCAGAGCAGTGGGGCTGCACATGGGCTGCTCAGAGGGCAACAGAGAGGGCAGTTGGTCTCCATCATCCTCCCACTGCCCAGCAAGGCTGTGCTGGCCCTGAGCATCTGGAGGAAGTGTTTTTCACACAAGTCCATCCTCCAGAAGAGCGCCAGAAGAACAGAAACATCTAAAGCCTCATCAGACCTCCTGCTCCTCTCTTGGTATGAGTTGCTGCTCCCCACAAAAGCTTGAGTCCAGTGTCTGTGGCTTCAGTCACCACTCCCACGGATTTAAGGATGAGAAAGCTGAGCCACAGCTGGAAATGCTGCCTGCTCCAGCTAAATGAAGGACAACACTGCCCAGCAGTCAGGACAGAGGGGCAGCTACTGAGAGCTCACTGTGGGGTCATGGAGGGAGACAGCTCTGTTGCTCCTCATTGAATAACTATCTGTCATGTAAAGATAATAAGCACTCCATCTGCAAGATCCCTCCAGCTGTTGACATCCGCAGATACAACAAGCCCTTTGCAAAAGACAGACAGGCACATTTCCTAATTTAAAAATCAGTACCCAGGACACTGGAGGTCCAGGCAACCAGCCTGTACAGTCAAAGGTGGCAGAAGTCAGCACAAATTGATCAGAAGCTTTGAGATCCTCGGTACAAATATGCTAACCATGTGCAGAACAGAAAGGTTAGGCAGAGCAGAGGAGAGACAGCCGTACCACTGCTTATGCCATCCCTGTTTACTGGATAAACAAAGGACTCCTGTAGATAAACAAATATTGTAAGTCTAGAATTTTTTTCACTGCCAGAACTGCCTGATTTAGAGATAAACACACAGATGAAAAGCATTTCTTAGAATAAGCTGGAATGTTTTGGCTTTTGGCACTGGAAATGATAGAGATTTGTGTCAGTGGGGCTCCAGAGTACATTAATCCTTTATAAATGTTTTTTAAATAATACATGTGCCCTGAAAGAACATGTGAGGATTGCCTTATTAAACCGAGATCTAAATTTAAAGGTGTATTTGAAGAAAGGCATAATTTATTAAACTGCAGGCAGCACCTTCCACTCTCACAGAAAGCCCGCAGCACAAATGTCCCCTTCCTGCCCCGCTGGGTCACTCCGCAGCCCTGGCAAAGCCCACAGTACCCTGCCGAAGTACGAGGCAGGGAGCTGTGCAGCCCCGGGGCACTGCGATGCCCTTCCCATGCCCACTGTAAGACGAGAGCAGGGCCACCAGCACGGGGAGCCCCTGCCGAGCCTCCTGCCTAAAGGCTTGGTGCAGAGCCCAGCAGCAAGAGACAGCAAGCAGAAACCTGTGCAGACCTTGCCTCCTGCCCCTGAAAGCCCATGCATGATGCGGAGTTGTCCTGGGTTGCAGTGTATTCTATTACCATCCCCATGAGCTGTTGAAACCAGGTGGGGCAGTGTTTCCTGGCCTCCTCCCTCCGAACTATCTTCTGTTAATGGGCCATCAACGCCTTGCCTCATGGCTCATCATCCCATTGTGAGATGCTCCACCGGGAAGGAGGAACCAAGCATTCCATCCTGGATATAATCTGAGATTCCGAACACCACAGACAACCCTTTCCACTGGATTTCCAGAGGACAGGAGCTACATAGCCACCACTGGACCTTCTGAGGAAGAGCAGACCCTTCTACAGGATCACTGCTTCAACAGAACCACATCCATCACTTCAGGAGGACTGCAGCCACCATCTTATCGGACTGCTACTGCCACCCTGACTAACAGGGTGTCAGGTTGTATCCTGACTCTCTCAGTTTAAACCAGTGTTTTTCTGCCTTTTTTTTTTTTAAATTCCCTATTAAATTGTTATTCTGACTTGGTGCCTTCCACTGGTTTGTTTTCAAACTAGTGCAAGAGTGTATTAGTGTATAGTAAGAAATCCCTGTGACTTTTGCCATGACTTTCTAGTGCATCAACTTTGGCTTCTGAACTTCTGAGCCAGTAAACTCTGTACATGCTTGTTTTAGACACCTGGGACGATTTCCATGCTTGAGGCACAGCCCCCAGTAAGTGTTTTTCTCTGTCAGGAGCCTGTTGATCTACCTTCAGAAGGAGAAACATGTCTGTCCAGAAGCAGAGTTCTCCAGACAGACCCTGCCACCTATCCTGGACCCCAGGTAGGTGCTGGGCTGGTCTCTTTGGAGTGGTTGACTCCAAAGCCACGGTTTGGCCAGCAAAGACGGCCCTGAGAATTTATCTAGATGTATATGCAGGATATATGGATCTCCTAGTCACCGTGAAGCCATACTGGTGATTCCCCTTCAGCTCTGGCACAACCAGCAGGAATACCAGCCTCCTTTTCCTAGAGAAGATGCCTCTGGGCACAGGGTGCATTTGGGGATCTTCAAGCACCTGAGCTTTAACTCTGAACTACAGGAAGCATTGCTCCTGTTTTATCCTCTGGAGGAGACCAGAGCAATTAGCAACTCAGGCTCCTACCATGAGGCCATGGCAGTGTGGGGAGCAGAGAGCATCAGGGACATGGGCTGCTGACCCAAAATCCTCCCTCCTCCCCGTGGTCCTACAGAGGGTCTGCCTGGCCTGGGGCTCGTCTGAGGCATCCTGGTTCACCTGCTCAGCAGCAACAGTTGTGACAATGTTTATTATCAGGTGAACAATCTCATGTCCAACAAAAGCATCAAAAAATAGAGACAGAAAAAAAGAAATTCCTGACATGGCCTAATTTGAGGTCTAACATCAAAGAGGTCTGCAGTAAATTGGAAATTTTCATCACATAGTAGAGATCAATAAATGTAATTATTTGGACTTAAACCTCATGAATTCTGAAAAGCTTCTCGGATTTACTTGGAGAATAAGTGCTATTTTATACGATGTCAAAGCTGATCAGAATAACAACACCCACAGCAAAGACCCTATCAGTGGGAATGAAACCTTACAGTATCTTGCTACGTTGTTGCTTTTCTTAAAGGAACATTACCAGGGCATGAATCAAGTTAAAAGAATTGATGTCCTCTCTCCAGAGCTTATTAACAAAGCGAGCTGGGCTTGTAAACCTCTCATCATTCCAGTCTTCACATCTTATCTTAAACCTAACACATTCTTCAGATTTCATTTGTTTTCCTCGGTAACACTGGCTGTTCTGGCTTATGTTTTCCTTAGGATGCTGAAGTTAGACTGCCTGTCAGAGATGGGGCTCAAATCCAAGCCCTATTTCCACAAACCTGCACTCCGGGATTTGAGAGAAAATAGGATTGGCATTCAAGACACACTTGATATCAGAAAATTAAAACATGAACAGCAAGCTAAGTCAGATGCAAAAGTCCACATTGGTTCGGTCTTTTTCTAGAACCTTTACATTCACTGGTATGAATCAGGGGTAATTCCACTAAAGTCAAGGTGCTTCTCAGCTGGAAAACTGGCATTAGAAGAGAATTTCTCAGGCCCCAGGGTTGAATCACTTTCACTTTCCATTAATCTTCCTTGGTTTTCCAGCACTGCACATCATGGCTGTGTTGAGCTCACAGCAGTACAGGACTAAGTCTGAAACCAATTTGTTCCCAGCAGCAGCCTACCAATCCAGAAGTCTATGCATTTTAACCAAGGCTACGTGCTGGAGCCAAAGTGCCATCCTTAGAGATCAGATCATTTATACTGCACTTGCCTTGGTAGCAGTAAACAGATTTTTAGCCAGTTCAGATGGGGCCTGACCTTGTCTAAGCAGAAAATACAGCTCAGTCTCTCCTGTGAGCCCTGTGGCTGAGCTGCCCCTTCCTGGCTGCCAAACCCACTTGTCCATCTCTGTACAGGGCACATCTCCTGGCCCCTGGCAACCACAACCTGCCTGAATACAATCCAACAGTCACTGTTAGGATGCTGGTGTAGATTGATGTATATTTCAGGTCAGAATTTGAAGCATTCCAGCAGAGACAGATCCCAGATCGTGGCTTTTATTGTTTCCTGCAAGACAAGCTTCAAGCCACACCATCTGCTGAGCTGTTCTTTTCCACTTGACTAAAACCTGGGGAAAAGTGCATCCCAGTCCTTTGGCTAGAGCCCAAAGCAGCTGTCATTCCACATACCTGAAATTTGCATGTGCAGTGAAAGGGGCCGGTCAGTATATGCAGAGAGCTGTAATCATTCCAGCAAGTCTTTCTCTCAGAAACACAGCTAATCTTTGCTTCTGCCAATCTGGTTCAGAGCACTTCCCAAACTGCAATAAGCATCGAAGTTCACAAAACAACTTTTTAACTGGTAGAACGTTGGCTTGATTTGCCAAGCTCACTCAGAGTGTCTGCAAAGACAGAACCGATAGGCAAAGAGCAAGTCACCGTGAGATGAGGAAAAAGGATAAAAATACCTGGAATTCCACACTTCAGGAAACAAGCTGGGAAACACCTTCAAAGCATTAACAAACTTCAAGGAGAAGTAAGCTAAGCACTATCCTTCCTTTTCATTTCCAGCCACTGCAGGACAGGCCACTTTGCAAGAATGCTGCTAAAGGTGGACACATTGGGATGTGAATGATGTCACTTGACAGTGCCATGAGAGTTTTTATGGAGGCAGGTAGACAAACCAAGTAGGATCAAATCAGGCAGAGGAAATGGAATTGATTTACTTTGTGCCAGAGCCTTTATCTACCCCAAGATGTCCAAAAGATAGCAAGACAGTTGATGGTCACTCTAGACTCCCTTCCTTGGGGCAGGACCTACCTGTGTACGTGTGGTTCACTCCTTGGAGGCAGCTGAAATCTGAAAGGCTCCTCTCGCCCTTGTCCCTGAGCACACTGCAGCATGGACACTCTCATCACAGAGAGGGACAGCCCCTCCACAGAGAGACACCAGAATCAGGGATCTTAGGGAAAAAACCCACCCAGATTCAAAAGAAATGTTAAAACAAACTCAGAAAAGCCCAGTTTCTAAGCAGATAACCATTCTCCATAACTGACTCTGGTAAAACCACGCTGTGCCTGGTGTCTCTGCTGGTTGCACTAATTGCTCTTATAAGCCATCCGTTTATCACCTACAACTCCACCCGATCAGTCAAACAGCCTGTAAGGCCTGGTTACAAAATACCCCCAGGAAGCAGGAAAACAAGTAGGATAAGGCCTGAATTAGTAGAGAGGAAAAGGTTGATGATTTTATTTTCGAAACAAAGCCAAAAAATGCCACAGGTGACCAAACAAGCAACCTCCATCCTTCTGCACAGCACCAATTTCACCACACTGATCATATTCCCTACAGACATGGGCAAATGTTCCCTTCAATCAGAGAAACTGGTAAAGATGATAGATAACATGACAGCCCAAAATGAGTCATGATCTGTCCATGGCAGAACCAGAGAAGATGCAGAGTAGGGGCCTAACTTCACTAGTTATAACTGAGCTGAGACAGGAGTCAGGTTCAAGAGCTGAAAAAACCAGCAAAAATGCCAACTGCTACCTGACATTAGGAATTAGATATTGTCAGATACCCACAAGGATGTCCAGATGATGTTTCATGTCAAAGGAATCAGCTTTCCAAACATCTTCGAAATGACAGGAGGGAAGAACATTCCCCTTCTTCAGCCACACAGTTCTTTGCTTCTGCGTTTTGGAGGCTTTCTCTTTTTTCATCTCCGAACAAGCAAATTGAGTTTTTCAGCAAATAATGACAGAGGACCGTTGGGAGATAGATGTCAGAAGCATCTCTGTATGTATGTGTCATGCTCCTGTTTCTATTATTCTTCTTCTGCATCTTTTGTTCCAACCTGTCTGCATTATAGACAGATATTGCTTTCTGTTCTGCAGAGATCATTACACTTGTAATTGGAAACCTCGAGAAATTTTTCTTCCCTCATCCCCTCAGAGGAACAGCTGACAATAGAAACTTGGGTGTCAAATTGTCATTCAGATTCTGGGAAAGGAGGTATAGCTATGGAAATAACCTAGAATTTTTCACTTTCATCCTTCAAGTACAGTTAAGACCTGATAAAGAGGTTGCATAAAAAGCCCTGAGTAACTGGGACCAGGGTGAGCACAACAATGGTAGGTAGAGACAGATGCTCTCATCAAGTGCAGTGCAATTTTAAGTCCTGACTACTTGTATATGCAGTTGATTTTCTCTTCCAGTACATTGTGGGCCCATTCTGCTCCAAGCTTCAACTCACAAGGAGAAATGCTCTTCCATAGGGGAGTCTTTCCTTCCTGCCATGCTGAAACCACACTGACTGTATCAGCTTCAACATGCCACCCCTCTCTGTGTTGTACTACCTAGTATAAACTGAGATTTTCTTTTTTCATCTAGAAGCAATAATTGCCATTTTGTCCTGTGCCTGTGCAAAGATTGGCCAAAATGACCTTGGCCAGAGACAGGGTCTCCTAGATGTTCTTGCTCTATCAATAGCTATATTTCATCATCTTGAGAAATTGCAGTAAACATTCATAATAGTGATGATATTTGATATTCCTTCTATTACTGGTTTCACCATCTTGTGTTGAAAGGCCCTGAGGCTGTGAGCAGAAAAACACAGCAAATGTGGAGCCTGGAGTAGATCCTAATGGAAAGGTCAGCCCAAGAAGAGGAATGGAAAATAAATTTTCCTAGGTAAAAAGAAGGAAAAGATGAAGTGGAAAGAATGGTATAGGAAAAGTTTCCACTTCTATTAGAAAAAAAATATTAAATTGGGGCTTAAACACCTTGTTGTGTGCAAACACAACAAAAAAGTCCTCAAAAACTGAGGCAAAAGATCCTTCTGTCTATCTGTGGTACAGAAATACTTTAAAGGTATTTTTCTCTATATAGTTGAAAGCCTGCATAAGGATTGCATTGAAGAAAAGAGCAAAGCATTCTGTAATTACGGCGTATTTTCTAAAAGGAAAAATAAGAGTTTCAACAAGAAATGAGAGGAGATGTGAGGAAGTCTCCCTTGTTTCACTAGTCAGGTTAGAAATTTCCTGCAGTACCTTTTATATTGATAATTTCTTTTTTAAAGTTCTGTCTGTTTAAAATACAAGGAGCCCTGAGCTGGCCATTTTGTCCACTGTCTCTTCAAAACAGTGTGAAGCTGAAGCTGCAAACTGTCATGCTATACTTATTTATTACATGTTTACAGTAGCCTGCCATGCATGCTGAGAAGTTTCCAGACACTGAGAAGAATGGAGCCACATCTCAAGATCTCATACTCTGAGAGAAGATGACAGAAGTTAAGAGAACAACAATATGCAATTTAGGTTTAAAGCTCATTTTACACTCAGGCAAATTTCTATCACTTTGTCAATGTAAAGAGGATTCCACATAGTGAAAAGGGTGATTTATTATTATTTTATGGCTCCTTTATATTTTCAAGATAAGAAAGAGAACCCTTCTATGATTAAAAATTGATCTCCAATGTACAGATCTGTTCAGTTCAGAGTAAACAACCCAGTAGCAACATGTCTTTAAAAGGATTCTAAAGTAGAAAGAGAAGTGCTACCATACATCCAATGTTTCCAAACATCTTTGGCTTTTTCTGCCTTCAAGCATGCCCTGGGCAGACTTTCTATCTGTTTAGCTGAGATTTCTCCTTTGCTGGCAAAGGCGAGACATTCCCTCTCTGCTCGGCAGCTGCAAAACGTTGCTCTCCCTGGGATCAGCGCACTGAGAACTGGAGCCTCAGGCGGGGGAGTGATCTCCATCATCCACACAACGTTCTGTGTGCTCCCGTGTGGATGATAAACTCACTGTGAGGACAAATGCACCCTGACCTGAGCAGGCAGCATGCTGCCTGCTTGTACACCCTGGGACACCAGCGGTTGACTCAGGGCAGCGCCCGGAGCCGGCCAGAGGACACAGAAGTGCACCTGTGTCTGCTGGCAAGGCCACAAGGAGCCGGTTCATTTTCACACAGAAAGCACTGAGAAGACACTTCTCTGTTCAATTACCTGTACATATCTGGTGATCAGGAGTTGGTCTTCTCTACGACTGACACCCTCCCACCCTGTGTAACACCACTCCCTCCAAAATTCTTCCCTCATACGTTGCTCCATCCATCCCAGGACCAGACACACCAGTGCCATACAGCCAAGCCATTCTCTACCCCTGCAAAGATAGCACTTGCTTCACACCTCAGGAAGCTGTGCAGAGCAAGGTTTACACTGATTTATGAGACTGTCAGGCTGCAGGCCAGATTCCCATCACCCAGTTTGTAAATCTGAGTAACCAAGCCCTATCTCAGAGCATTTTTCCAGCATATGCTGTTGTAGAAGATACAGTTGTCAGCACAGGATCCTTGACAAGAAACAAAATATTTTTATTGGGTTCTCTAATGCAGTGATTCATCTTTTTTTTTTCAGGTTTCATGTATTATTAATTGTTATTATTATTTTTTATAATTTGTTAAGCACTTACAGCATATTTCTCCACACACATGACTAAATTATGGTCCTGATCTTTGAGAGGCTATATTTTTAGTAGACAGATTTTTCTCACAGACTGCTATAAGCTCATCATAATTTCTGCAATATTTACAGTGTGTCTTAAAGGTCTACCACCTAGATCTTCAGCTTTCATTTTATTTTTGTGGGCCTTTTTTATCCTTCTGTTTGCAATCAGATGAAAGAGACTTAGAAATCTAACAGATCTTTAAGAAAAATGCCTGTAGTTTTTCTTATTAATCATTTGATTTCCCAGCCAATCCCATGAATTTTCAAGAACTACAGAAGACTCATGAAAAAAATGTGTGAAAGCAAATAGAGGTAAAAGTACACTCTTCAAGCACCACAGAAAGAAATACCCCATGTTTTATACTCATTATCGTACTTCCTATACCATGGATTGTGCTACATGAGGGGATACAGGAGAAAAGAACTCTGATCTCTTCTGGACTATGGGGTTGGTTCATGCACAGGGTAGTCTCTGATCTGGAGGTCTGGGCTTGACATGATTCCTGCCCACCCTCTCCACCTGACCACAGCTTCTCAGGGCGTGTGTTTACTCTGTGTAATATAAAGCAAAAAATGATCCAAGCTTTGAGGCAAGGTTTTACTTATGGCCTTCACAGTCCTTGCAAGAAGCACTGCAGTTTTTGATTAGACTCTCTTTTCAGATATAATGAATAAAATCACAGAATTGTTTGGGTTCAAAGTGACCTTAAAGATCATTTAATCTAACCCCACTACCATAGACAGGGACACCTTGCACTAGACCTGTGTCCTGGTTTTCGGCCTAGGACAGAATTAACGTTCTTGCATTAGCCATGAGGGGGTGGAACCTGGAGATGTGAGGGCATGTCCAGGTTGTTATTCTTTACCCCCTGACCTCACTGCCGGAGGGTGGAAGGAAAGGATTCCTGCTTCTGGAAAGAGGTGGGCATGGCTTGCAGCAGGGGGAGAGTGTGGGCACGCAGAGGGTCTGTCCAACATTGTTTTTCATTGTCCCAGGCTTGGTGAACATTTTTGCATGTAAATCACCCTCTCTTTCGTACACTCTTGCCATTAGTATTGTTGCTGTTACTGTTTGTTCCCTTATCTCATGGGTGTTTCCAGTAAATTTTTCTTGCCTCAACCCTGAATCTTCCATTACTTCCTCAGGGAAAGGAGAGCAAGCAAGCTGTGTGTGATTTGGGAGAGTCTCACAGGGCAGGGGACAGGGCATTAAATTAGAGAGTGCCATTCCTAAACCACAACAGCCAGGCTGCCCAAAGCCCCATCCATCCTTGTCTTGAACACTGCCAGGGATGGGGCACCCACAACCTCTCTGGGCAGATCATTCCAGTGTCTCTCTACTCTCACAGTAATGAATTTCTACTTTATATCTATCTCTCTCAACCTTCTGGTCATGCTGGAATAGAAGAAATAATATCCATGGCTATGGACAGGGCCAGCAAGTGCTGGGATCTGCTGCTCTAAAATGGCTGGAGCAGGAAAAGCAGCTTACAGCAAGGAGTAAATGACAGGTGTGAAAGCTCAGATCAAACAGTAGTATTGCAGCTGTTCCATGCATCACCTTTGAGAAGCAGGATCTCTTTTCAGCACTTGGAGGCAGGAAAATACTTCAGAGACATCCACAGTGCCTGATTCTGCTGGCCAAACAGCCACCTTTCAGTCTCCCAGCTGATAGCAATACTATATACGAGATGGGAGAGACACTTGTGGTTATTTATAGTTTTAAAATGAACTAGGCATATTGATTATTTTTCCCCTTTTCTTTCTGAAAACACGATTAAGCTGGTATAACAAACAGCTCCACTAATGGACTGTGTCAGTAACTGATGGCCATCTTTGGCTGAAGTTAACTGCATCCTTCTCTACTTGTTTCACCCCAGGGCTCCTTGCCCTGGCAGTGGCCACATACTGACTCATGACATCCTTCCAGACCCACCAGGCATGGCTGTCATCTCAAAGTGAGTGTCACCATCTTGTTTCTAGGGGGCCATGGTGCATGAAATGAGCAGATGTAGCTCCTTCATCTCGCCCTGACTCCCTGTCCCATTTAAACAGCACAGGGCAGCCACTGTCAGCCAGGGGCTCAAGAGAGCTCTTTGTGCCCTTTCAGAATCTGTCTGCTGGGGAAGCACAGGAAGGTGACAGCCCCCATACTGCTACCTCTCCCTCTCCCACTCAGAAAACGTGACAGGAGTGGGAGATGCTGCTCACAAAGGTAAACTGGAAAGAGGATGACTGAGGACATCCAGTCATGCAGTGTCTCAGCCACTGGCTCTCTGGGACCCATCCCAGAAAAAAAAAGTCCCTGTTTCATTAGTCCAGAGATGAGACTAAATAGAGTGAGAATGTCCCAGCAAGGCTCCTGCAAGCAAGGAGTGGCACTCTTTTTCATGCTGTCAGATCCTTCCAGGACCACGTCCCCAGGCTTCCATCCCCATGAGCTGTCAGGCTCATGCCAGGCCACAGGATGCCCTCTGCACTTCTAGCAGTGCTAGCACAACAACAGCATTTGTTGTTGGACTGGCTTTGCACAGGGTCATGCACCACAGCTGCCTGAAGGTCTTCTGTTGGTCTGTAATAAGTTTGGTGTAATCAGCCACCTGTGTGAACTGAGCCACAAGCTGGTGGGGCTGCTTGCACACCCCAGATTTGGCACATGATTTGAAGCACCGCTGAGTCGAGGGTCTGTTAGACAGGGGGAGGGCCCCAGCTGAAAGCACCCACTCCCTGTGCTGTTTCAGAGGAATGGAAGAACCTTGTGCAGAGGGCTGAGAGCATCAGTCATCTCTCTGAAAGGATGGCAGAGAGCAACCTTGCATATAAATAACTGAAACGCACAACTCAGGACTTTCTGTCTCTGTCAGACAACCCTCGATAGACAGTTGTGAGAAATACAGCAGCCACACGGTAATAAAAAACAGGCTTTCATTTGTCACCTCATTGAATCCAGGTATAAAATATGATGCATCTTTCTCCAGCAGACAATGTCTTCTGTATCATCTTCAGGCCAGGTTCAGCCCCGCTGAGGCTCCTGAAGGAAGGTACAGATTACACGCCCATGCGTGCACAGGGGAGCTTCCAGGAGCACCTAACATGGTGAATTGACCACCTGCCTGTAGGGGACACTCTTGCACAGAGGATTAAATAGCCTCCACTTCTGCCTATTTCTTTCTACTTCCTCCAGTGCGAACCATGAAGGTGTACTCAAAGGCAGAGGCTGGCTTGTAAGTCTTCACCTGAAGTGTCTAATAAAGAAAAACCCCTGTATTTCCAAATAAGCTGACTGTCATGCTACAGTGCCTTCTCATCACAGTAACACCTCAGATACTTGCAGAGTACTGGTGGGAAAAAAACTATATTTGTATGCAGTGACTGTGCGTGGACAAGATACTGCCAGGAAACTTGCAACTGTTGGTAATGCTGCGCTTCTCCAGGTATTTTTCTACCAAATTATGTGAGGAGTGGGCCAGCTCTTCCAGAACTGCAGCAGGACTGCAGAGTCACAGGAGCACAACTCAATACCCCTACACCACTCATCACTGTGGCTGTTCAAGCAAAACCTTAAAAATGCAAATATTTTCCAATGAAACACAGTTTCAGTCCCAAATTCATAAGTGGTGCTCAGAAACCATAGATATTTCCCCCAGCTCACCACAAGAACCTTTCTCCTGCTGTCCTAGACTCTGTCAGCACTGGGGATGGCTGCAGTCATACTTCCTGGATTGAGTTGCATGGATAGTTGAACTTCTTTACATCAGCGTTGTGTGTCTCCCTCAGATCATCTCTGGATTATGGTTGAGAACCTCCCCTGTGTCTAAAGATGCTCTCATACAAATAGTGCTTCATTATGTTACATCAGTCTGATGGTACAGTTCCTCACAAAAAATACAGTGGAGATAGGGAAGAGGTTTGCAGGTGATTGGGTTGCACAGCCCACGTTGCAGGTGGGCAACAGGGCTCCAAAACCTTAAGCTGAACTCTGAATTTGGCCAAAACAACTGTCATAGTATGTAATTGGAAGTTTTCTCTTT
Organism: Ifrita kowaldi; assembly: GCA_013398055.1. NCBI lineage: Eukaryota > Metazoa > Chordata > Aves > Passeriformes > Cinclosomatidae > Ifrita > Ifrita kowaldi. Next base: position 58,878 of record VZRS01006705.1, read on the forward strand.
TTTATCTTTGTTTCCTTATTTCAAAGGCAAAAAGAGAGGAAAGCAATCCAGGAATCAACCCACTTCCACTCACAGCCACGGAGAAGTCCTCCACATACTCCCAGCTTGAATGAAACCAAAGCTTATCAGTTTCATCACATTTTCACAGAAAATATTTTGAATTCATTGACCATCTATTTTAACCATGTAGCTGCAAATGCAAATACAGAGAATAGATGAAGTGGTAAGACAGGACTTAAGACTCTCTTTGAACAAAGATCCAAGGCTGTCCAAGAGCACCTTGAGACTGATGGATTCCATTGCATTCAACACACATTTCCCACACCACCAGGACCCTGAAAGTCCCCAGTGCTGCCATGTCCTATGATGGGACCCGTGAGTTCTGTACCTGAGCCAGGCATCCTCCAAAGGCTCTGCTGGGGAAGGAGAGAAAAGCAATACTCTGAGGAAGAGGGGCATCAGCACAGGTCAAGGCCAGGAAGGAAGGTAGTGCCAGGCAGGTACTCCTAGAAATTGTTCTGAAAGTCCAGCTTTCCATCTGAGCAAATATTTGTGTTGGTACTAATCACAGCTGCCTTTCTCAAGTTCTGGTAATGCCTTCATTCATATTCCTGTGTAAAGTTCTCTTTGTAGTTAAGAGCCTCCACAGACTCCTCTGCACGTACCACTGAAATGGGGTTACTTCATGCTCCGGCAGATAGATGGGATTGTACTGTGCATATTTACATTTTTAAAAAAAGGTATTGCTAATGCATTTCAGTAATGATAATTAAAAAGAGTCTTTCTAGCCATTACAGTAATGGCTTTGAGCTAATTGCTTGCATTTGCGCTCAAATGTGGTTCTCCCCTCTCTGACTCATTTCCATTTTTATGGAAATCAACTTGCTTGCTACACTTTTAACTCACAGCTCTTGAGGACCAGCTGTTGTCTGACTTCCTCACTCAGGCAGGAACCTACTCCACCGATTGCAGTAGGACCACTTGCAGAGGAAGATGCTACTTAGCACAGGTAAAATTTCCAGGACCTGACTTATAGTCCACAGGATGTGCTGGAAGATGCTGTGTGCTTTTTGTACCTGGTGAGTTACACCCTGAGGGATGCAGGCAAGCAGAGCCATCTCCCCTCGGAATTAGCTTTCTTGCAGTTCTGCCTATTGCCCAATGGCATTAAAAAATAAATAAGGGAGCTCTTTCATGTCATGGGCTGAATATGCAGCTGCTCCAGAAAGACTTTACAGCCTGGCAGTCCCTGTCCTCTCAGCCTTCTTGCTGATTGCTGGTACAATAATTTCCATGTTAACAGGCGACTGTTCTCCACAAGGGTCTATGCTGTACTTGGCACAAATCAAAAAGGAGGACCAAGGTTGCTTTAAGTTCCTTTGAACTTCCTGTTTGACAAGTTATTGGAGCCACGGGTAAAGACAAAGGACTATGAGGTTGGAAATTTGCTTTGCCCAACCTAGAGCTAAGAAAGCCCGTTCCATAATGTATAAACTGAGGCCATGGTCTGACAGGATCCATAACTGCTGACAGTCTTGCTCCAGGCAGCTACAGGATGGCACCTTTTCTCTTGAGCACCAGACAAGAGAAATGTGACTTAGACATGCATTTGGAGTCACCTTCAAGCATTTACTGAAGAACACAGTGACCGACTCTGGTTAAGGGTTGTTGCACATTTCACAGGAGAGCACAAAACCTGTCAGAAAGTGTCTGCTGCCTAAATGCTGCAATTCTCCCTCTGCTTGCAGCACTCCCAGACTAGCTTGAAACAACTGAGAACCATGAGCAACAGACCCTGAACTCATGGGAAAAGAGCTCCAGCTCTGAAACGTGTTGGACACTGACTTGCAAATGAAAGGAAGATATTCCACTGCCTTCCTGATGTTCACATACTCTTTTTTCCACACGTAATCTGGCCATGCAGAATCAGAGGGTAGGAAGGGAGAAGTGCCTGAAAGAGGGATGTGTGCAGTGCCAGGGTCTTTTTTTCTCCAGGGCGTTTGAGAGGATCAGTAACACATGCTGAGCACCTTCATTTCATCTCTGCTCAGCACTGTGAAGTCCTAGTACCCCATATGGGGAGGACAGCTTTTCCTAAAATACCTGTTTGTGTTGCTGACAGATTCAAGTTTGGGCTTGAGTTCCCAGATCTAGATGACTGCACTGTACTCAGGTGCAACTCTCACAAGATTTTGGTCATGTTAGGGGAATTTCCCTAGGCACCTGTGTCAGAAGTGTAGGTTCTGGTCATCTTCCCTTTCCATTCAGCAGCTCAGCTGTTCCGAGGACCCACAATACATTCTCTCATTCCACTTTGCGCAGATCCATGTACTCGATGCTCTCCTCATCTCTTTGCATGTTATTTATCTGTTATTTTCCCCTTTTCACTACAGACTTAGAAACATAATCCAGTCTTTCTTCAGGCAAAGGCATCTCTAGGTGTCCCCAGGAACTTTGTCCAAAGATTGTTGTGTCCACTTCAATGCTGGACTTAAATTATGTGTCTATACCCCTGAAAACTGAACGAAGTTACTTTATTATTTTGTCCTGCTGCATACATGTGGCTCTTTTTCGTCATTCATGAACCAGCTGAGGGAAAAATTGAAGTAGTATCTTATAGATTTACATTCCCAGCACAGAATTTGCTGCTTTATGTCCCTAAATCTATCTGTCAGCTTCTATCGCACATTAAGGCCCTTGCTGGAACAACAGTTCCACCATTCTTAAATTAGTTTTCCTTGTTGGTGTTTAAATGAAAAGAGACATCTAATTTGTGACTGAAAATGTTTGTCACTTCTTAGGGGGATCTAGACACACAAAATACAATTAACATCTCTGAAGAACATTGCATAGAGGTTCAGCAGCAGCTGACAGGGAAAATGAAAACAAATAAAATCAGTTGTTCTAATACCATAACTCGAGTGGCAAGTGTAATCTTCTCCCTTTATCTGAGGTCGGAATTGCTTTCCTGAAACAGCTTTCATTATGAAAATGTGGCACTTCTCAGCACCAGAATATTAAGACAACACATGCCCACAGGGGCCCAGATCATTTTAACGAGGAACAAACAATCCAGAATGCAGCTTTTATGGGTTTTTTTCTGAGCTAACACCTGCTTTGCAGCAAATGAACAATGGTAATGATAAGCATGACAACTCACACATGTCTGGGCTGAGATGTGCGTCATCAGCATCTTTTTCTTCCTACCACCTCAAGAAGAGCCCGGTGGCCAATGTTACTTTTAGGACTGCCAGAACCTTTGACCACTGGCTGAGGACAAGCTCTGTGATTTCTCGAGCTGTTGATCTTATGGGGTGGCCCTGACCTGCTCAGGAGACTGTAAAATCAGTCAGGCTACTGAAGGTCTCCCAGCCTCTTAAGAAATTTATTGAGGAGTGGATGGAATTTTACCCCTATTTTACCACTGTGGCTCCGGACTCCCAAGACGTTTGCTTACAGTCACAGAGTGAATAAATGGCCCAGGCAGAACAGAAACAGAAGGTCTGATCCCTGCTTTGTGGCAGGTCCCATGAGGGTCCCCAGCTGTGTATATTTTCAACATCAGGTTGAGAGAAGGAAGAGATGGACAAAGCAGGAAGATGCGTACCTACCTGTCGTTTTCTACAAATAATTATATCAGATACCTTTCTTAAGGCCTAACTGACATCGCCATCACCAGGAAAAAAAAAAAAAGCCCTGTAAATACAGTAATTCTTAAATCCAGTTTTATTTATTGTCTAAATGAGCAGTTATCAGCTGTGTCTGTGAAACTTATGTGCCAGAACTCCTCACAGTGGAATCTCCTACCCAGACCAGATTTGATATCTTGGGGCTGAACTCTGCCAAAGTTTACACAGTGGCATGTTTCCCACCTTACTGATAAGACTGTGTATTTTCTGCCACTGACTCTGACTCTCAGAGAGCAGCTGCCCATGTTCTGGCTGGTGAAGGCAGAGTGATGCCTGGCTGGCACAGCCAGCCCTGGAGCCAGTGCAGTGCAGCCCTCTCAGTGAGAGATAAGCCACCTGTCTGGAAGCGACCCACAGACTAATCAAGGCTATGAGTTGAGCCACTCTGTTCTGTGAAATAACTTCAGAATAGCGAAATAACTTCAGAATAGTGAAACGTAACCTTGAGACTATGATCCAACTGATATAACAGCTAGTGAAAATATTACTTAAAGATTATTTTAAAATATCTTTAATTCAAACAGGAATTTCCCAGATCCTGGAACTTGGTGCAAAACCAAAATGTATTAGCTTTGAGAATCATATGACCTGCCTTCAGTTATTTGCCACTGTTGTTTCTCCAAAACCATTCTGTATGTCTTGTCCTTAGCTTGCTTCTACCCATTTTTTTCACTGCAGATTGGATGGTGGAAGAGAGATTATGCTTACTAAATTTGCTAGCACTAAGCTGCAAGGGACTGCACATACAGTGGAGGACAAGGTCAGGACTCAGAATGACCTTAACAGGCTGTAGAAATGGTCTGGGGCAGGAATGTGTTAGAGAAGGGATATGCGTGAGATTTTACACAGCTGAATAACCACCAGCACAAAAACAGGATTGAAAGGCATGGATTAGATAGGAGTTTTACAGGAAATCAACAACACACCCTATGGTACCTTAACCTGCAGCAAGGGACATGCAGGCTGCTCGTTAGAAAATACATTTTAAAGTAAGGGAAGCAGCTTGGTCATGTACCAAGACTCTGTGGAGTCTCCCATTGCTCAAGGTCTTCAAGGAGAGATATGGATAAATGTCATTCATTAATCATTTGTGAGCCAGTGATCCTGAATGAGACAATGGACTACAGGGCCACCTCTTCCACCTCCGTATTTCCAATGAACTCTGAGGCAGACCTGTTGCAGGACAGCTCTGTTTCTGCACAGGGGATTCCAGATGGGGCACAGGAGAACGACTACCCAGTTCATCCAAGATCTGGAGATGGCCAGAGGCTTGACATCTGGAACAGCCAGGAGCACCATTAACCTTGCAACCACAACAGAATCTTTAATGTAGACCAAGACCAGTAAATTTGCCAGTAACATCTGCAGAGAATCTAAGACTATCTTGACCTAAGGATTATTTTCCCTCAGGCTTAGGACTGATTCACAGTTTCTGGTATGGCCAGTAAGATACTGTCATCACTGAGGTAGTGACTTGCACAGGATTTGCAGTGCTGCAAAGCCAAGATACTTGGAAAGAAGATACTGGGAAAGCGTTCATTTCCAGAGCAAACTCATGTAACTGAGCAGCCAGCTGTGGCCTAGCTCTCCCTCTGCCTTCCCAGTCCCTAGAGCTTACAGGTCACATACAGACCTCTTACCTCAGGTCAGGTTATAAAAGGGGTCATGCTTTTAAGTTCTGGAAGTTCCCCAGATCAGTCCCTGGTGTTAGCCAGCATAGCAGTCGTCCCAGTCACATTGCTGCTGCATTATTTTTGCTCTGTGGATGAAAAGAGGATTAAAGTCTTCAGAGCTGCCAATCCAGATTCTTTTTGTTGCAATCCGCTCATTTATGCAAACAAAACCTGCAAAGCTGGAAGGAGACTGACACATAAGATTTAGAGTGGAGTGTGGAATAGTGATGCTGCATTTTGCCAAATAGAAAATCTACATGCATCTCACTGGGAAACCAAGCGGAGACCTTACAGAAAATGGAGGGGAGCAGAAAGGATGCCACAATTCACCCCCACACATTGAAAGCAAAGGACAGGAAGACCCTCAGGGTCTACAACTGACAAGATAAAGGGAGAATGTAAACAGCTTTGACCAAGAACATACTTTGAAAAGATATCAAAATGCTTCTGTACCTTCTGGTTACTTCTGTTTCCCTTAGGGATTCCACCGTAGTAGGTGGGATGGCAGTGGAAGTGACAGAGGACAAAGAACACTGTTTTTCTGTTGGCAGAACTTTGTTTTTCCCCCTTCACTTTCCTTGGAACGAAATCATGATTCTTCCATTCTCCACAGCCTGCTCCATTTCTCCTTTCTCAAAAGAAGATTTTCTGGTCATATAAAATAAATAATGGAACCCAATTCAGATGCAGGAGCTACGGATGTCAGCTCTGCCACTCCCCTTCTCCCTTTCTCTTGTTCTCATTAATAGGAGAAGCTCATCACTCCTTTTGGAAAAGCATAGAAAAATTTCTTCGCAAGACAAAGAATATATTTTTACTAGTCTTCAAAGAATTACTGCTCAAAATGTACAATCTGTTCAGGATTACACACTGAACATCTACATGTAAAGCAGAATTTCCAGGACAATTCAGGATTTCTCAGAAGGGTTCTGAAAGGGAAATTTTAGTCAAAAGATCTACTCTTGCATAAGCTTTGTCCAGCCTGCCAAAAAATTGCTAGCTTTGTCTAATCCATCATAAGATAGGACACATCAGAAAGCATGACACAGCTTAAATGAAGGGTGGTATTTTGTAAAAGCATCTGACCTCATGCCAACACCCATCTGAATTCCCAGTCTGCTCACATCCCCATTTTGTCTCTCTTGTTTACCAGGAGCTGGAGCCTGCCCAGTGCACTCGACTGCACACACAGGCATCCACTAGCAGAAAAATATGATGGAAAGCAAACACTTACCAGTGGCTAGTATGCTTTAACTTCTGTGTGGGCAAACTCAGTCCTGACAGAAAATGGTGAGAGTGACAGCCTTGGCTTTTGAAAGCCTCTCTGTAGTGAGACCAGGCAGCATAATGTGAAAGCAGAGGTTGTTATATATTCACAGGTTGTCCCAGTGCCATTCTGTGGGGAGACAGGCCTTTAGCCTCCATTCAGGCTTATCATGATCCTCTGAGGGTACAGCCAGGGAGCCAATTAGCACTAACAATGGCAGAGGTGATTTAGCGATATGGACATTTGTGTATAAGAAAACGATGGGTGTTGTCAGATCAGTGGAATAAAGTATCACTCCTGGAGCAGCCCAGTCATGCCAGTTAGCTAGAGGCATCAGATGTCCAGACAAATGAACTGCAGATCCTGACCTAAATATAGCCTGATGAGCAGTTTTGGTTTGTCTTTTTAAAATTTTGCTCATTACTCTGCTGTACTGCCCTTATTCAGCAAAGCATTGAGGTACACACATAATTCAAAGCACATCCACAGCCTGTTCTTCATACACTTAAAATCACAGATGTGCTCGTCTGAATTGCTAGATGAAAGACTAGGAGCACTATGTGGTTACCTCAAGCACCCAAAACTCCTCTGGTCACACTTCCCACAAGATGATGACAGAAGTAGCACAGGAACTACTCATAATCCTCAGGAACTGTAAATGATATGATGGCAACAGCACAGCCACATATATAACTGTTCTGCATATCTCTGCCTTGATAAATGCATATACAAATACTAACTAATTCAGTAAATCCTACATACATGCCTACTATATTGACCTCTCTATCTCTTCAGCTTTCCCTACGTCAATTTGAATCACTGACATCTCATGGATGCAGAAGGATTCCTGGCAGAGGGAGAGGGAGGAATCAAGACTTGCAATTTTTAACTTTTGTAGTTCCTAGAACAATTAGTTTCATCTTTGTCTCTTTTCTGCTTTTCCTTTCACTTTTAAATCCTTCACCCCTGTACGAATTTTCAGTAGATGCTCCAAGAGCTCATATTTTTCTGCCCATGTGAGGCTGCACACAGATTTTCTGTGCAGACTGTCACTTGCTCTTCTATCTGTCATTCCAAAAAGAAACCAGTTCTTTCACAGTCCCACATTGGCGCTCACAGGTACATCTACTTGCAGCATGACTCTGCAAAATTACCTCTGTGCCTCATTAAAACACACTAGAAACTCCCACAAACAGCACTGAAGTCTGCGTCTGTAGGTTCTGAAACTGCTTACGACTGTGGAAGATGTCAGACTCGTGAAGAATTTATAAAATAGAATCAGCAGAGTCTCTGCATAAAGGTCTGTGGCCAGCCCACAAGCAATCTCCTTTCTAGCCCACAATTTCAAGGTCACATATCTTTCATTCACACTTGCTTCTGGACCAGGACATCAGTTAGCACATTTTCTAGGATGATTCTGTATAATTAAACACCTTACAAGATAGGGATCTTAGAGGATATCTTATTAGATGCTCTATAGCAAGAAGTACATTCATTCGTTGTGGAAGTACATTTTGCACACAATCCAACAAGAACATAATTTATCAAAACTGAGTGTGCAAACAGAATGACAAAGCAAAGAAAACCAGAAATCACTGCTGAGATCTGTAAAGCTCTGCAGATTTTTTTGTGAAATGCTAATTTTTTTAAAGACTGGAAATGAGTGTGGGAAGGTGTCAAAGCTTTGGGCTAGAGGAGATGAATACATGAAGGACAGTGTCTCTTTAGTTATTTAATTTCTCCGCTCCTTTGAAGTCATTGTGAAGGATTTGGTTATACTGAGATGTAGCTGGTTTGCTCACTTTTTCCCACAGAAAAATCCATTCAGTAGCCAAAGAATCATATTTTATTTTATCCTACCTGCCTTTTTAAAAAGACTGTATTATAGAGCATCTGTAGTTAATAGGGCTGTGACATCTCAGCCATATCAGACAAATTTAATTCAGATATCACAATGTAAATGCAAGTACTTTGCTTTCAATGTGACCATCAAAGAAGCTGGGAAGTGGATGTGTGGTTTTGTTTCTTTAGGCCATAAGAGGAAGACTCGGGGTTTTTATATACTACAGCTTTTTAGATTAGAATTGGTTCATGTAATTTTCTTTAGGCATTCAGGGTTACCAGCAATTGGCTTCCTTGTTTCCTTTCTTTACTAGAGAAATCCAGGACTGTTCTACAATAGAAGAGTTTGTATCGACTCAAATAATAGCAAAACTATGGTATTACAGGAGTCAAGAGACTGACAAAGGGAAAAGATAGAGAGTGTCAAACTGCTCTGGTTACATTAATAAGTCTATTCACTACTGGGCATTGCAGATGGAAAAGAACGGTTTTGCTAAACATACAGCATCACTGTCTTCAGAGGAGCTGCTGCAGCAGCAGCAATGTTACATGCACCAAGCACACTAAATTTCCTCCAGCAAATCAGGAACACCAAAACCAACATTGTGGCTGCTCCATGACTGGAAAATTTAATGAATGGGGGGAAAGAAAAGAAAAAGGAAAGGAAAAGAAAAAGGAAAAGGGAAAAGAAAAGAACCAAAACCCACCAACAAGGGAAAAAAAGGGCCTGCTTTTCTTGTTTGTTTGTATTAGTATTGGCAAATACTATCATTTTTCCAGCCTTTCTCCAAATACTCTGAAATTGATACCCAGAAAGGCTAAGAAACTGTAGTTCAAAAAATCTTTCATGGGGTTACCTTTTAACAAATGCCAGCTTTGGCACAGCAGGCAACACAGACCCCAGAGCACATACCATATTCAGCCCTGGTGCTGCAGAGACCTCCTGCCTCATCTTCTGCTGTACAAGTTCTGCCTGTCCCCCTCCTTCAGCCTGAAGGCATCAGGGATGGAGGAGCTTTATGCCAGAGCTGGAATGCAGCACACCTTCCATGCTGGGAAGTTTGTCCAGCCGCAACAAGACTGAATAACTGAGATGAGCCATCAGCTTTTACAACTGTTACATTTACAACAAGTTCCAACTTCCTTACCTCCACAAAGAGAAAGAAAATTTTGACTAATAGTAAGATAAGTAATCTTATTGGATTTTTTTCAGCTCAGGGAAAAAAGTTGCTTCCTAAGTCTGTTTGCAACTCAATATGGGCAGCAACAATGTGCCACAAGAAGCTGGGCAGCGAGGGCACAGAAACACTGTCAGGAACTCAAGAGGAGAATGAGCAATGCAAGTCAAGGGAGGGATGAAACAAACCTGAGCGGCAAGGATGAGCAGAGGCAGCAGGATGTTTGGATGACAAAGCTGACAGTGAGGCACGGCTACAGGGACAGTTTGGGCTCAGAGGTGGCAGCCCAGATCTGAGGGGAAAGCACACAGTGTATGCCAGGGCCCTGACAGGCACCAGAAGCAAAGAAGACCCCTCACAACACCCAAGCCTTTCATCCAGCTCACTGCTGCGGCCGTGCTCCCTATTGCAATGGCAGCCTTCACACACTCAAGCAAGAGCACCTGCAATCCAGGTGCACAAGTGATGTTGACACGACTCCTGAGCCGACTCCCAAGGGAAAGGGCTGATCCAGGAGCAGGGGCTGTTTCTGGCCTGCTGAACCTGAAGGAAAAGATCCACAAGCTCTGCAAACCACTGAGGATCACTGCAAAGGGGGCGACGCCCCTGCCACAGATCCCGCAGCCCCATTCTCCCCACTGCAAGAGTGCTGGGTGCCGAGCCCATCCCTAAAGACTTTTCATCCTAACTCATAATGAGGTCGACTTCTCTCACGCAGCGTTTCCATAGCAACAAAGCGGAGATTCTAATCTCTAATATAAAAGACGCAGAGAAAATGACACGGTTCGGAGTTTGGGGTTTTTGGGGGGAGCGCAGAGGCTGCGGCTGCAGGGCAAGCGGCCGTCCCCGGGCTGCAGCCCCCCCCAGCCGGCAGCCCCCGCAGCGGCGAGCGGCCAGCACCACCCCGTGGCCACCGCAGCGGGCTCGGGGCGACACCCGGGAAGCCCGGGGCTGCCGCACAGGCACCTCAGGCTGCTGGAGCGGAGCGATCAGAGGGCTCAGGCTTGCACCTGGTGGGGGGCAATGGGAAGGGGGAAGTGCTGTCCTCTGCCTCCAGGTCCTGGCAGGGAAGGGGGAAGTACAGCCCCGGACTGGGGGCTGAGAAATCCATTCAGGAGTATAGGCTTGGGAGGACCAGCTGTGCAGGTGGACTGCGCTCAAGTACAAGTGTGATGGGAAGCACTGTGATTATTATTCCCTCTCCTGGAAAGCAGCACAGGCCAATATCCTCATTCAGGGTGTGCTATTTGCAAATGCTTAGTAGGGCTAGCAAGCATCAAACCTCCTTCCTCAGCCCTACCATGACAGAGCAGAGGGGAAAGCACACTATGCTTCACTCACTGCAGTCTAAAGCAGTTTTCCAGAAAAAAAAAAAAAATAAAGCTGAATGTAAAATAGGTAGACCAGCACATAAAAGAGCAAAGCACACAGCTTGGAGCTGGGCTCCTAGGTAGTCTGTTAATATAAGTAGTAGAAGTATATATAAGTAGCTGCCCCAGAAACAGCACTTGCTTATGCTGGATGAATACCAATAGTAGCACTGTAGTTCTAATATCACTTCAGGGGCTCACTTGCACTGGCACCTGTGCAAAATAAGACTTCCATTTTCCATGGCCACATCCTTGAATTACATTTCTTGTCTTCCTGGTTGTGACATTAACACTGATGTATCATCCCAGTACCTTATTCAAGCCTGCAAAAGGTCTACTCCAGATCCCACGTAAGGGTAGACAGAACCCCGAGACCAGCTTTTGTGTTCACAGCATCATTCTCCAAAACAAACAAAAAAATCCACACAACACCTTTAGCATTTTTATTTCTGAATAGTTTTATTTATTTCATTTTATTAGAAATGTCAAAGACGCTCTCTCCAGGAGAGCAAGGAAAAAAAACCCCAACCCTGAAATATTTCCAAGTAATTTTGTTCCATATAAACACAAAGCAAAGTTACATATTTCTTTCACATGCATGTACAAAAACATTTTAAGTAAAACATCCTTCACACATAACATGTGCATTAGTCTCAGAACTGAGCACATAATCAGATTGGCCTCACCTACCCTACCTAAGCTTATTTTCCTGTTTTCTTTTTAAATTGTAAATTTCTATGCAGAAAACATCTCTTTTTCTGCACAGCATTATGCATATTCAAATTAGCATGGATGGCCTTGGAATTAAATCACTAGGTAGCATAGTCTGACATAAAGCTGTACACGTAAGTTGTTACACTGCCATTTATCCAGCGAACTTTACTGGATACCAGGCAAAACTCTTCAAAAGGAATAAAAAGGTATTGCTAGAGGGAAAAAGGAATATGATACACAGCACCCTCTCAACTACAATCCTGTATGATTCCTATGCAAAACACTTCAAAAGCCAAGTAATTTACAGATCTTGCTCTCCAAATGGATATCAAAGTTCCAACCAATTTCAATCATGGCAAAATAAATCACTGTAAGACATCAATGCTGCTGGATATCGACATGGTCAATACTCAATATTCCCATTTCTCATCCACCCACTTTTGGAAAGAGAAGGGAGAAAGATGAAAGAACTGTAAAAACTGCAGACTGTTGAAGCAGGTGGGTCAGCAGAGCGCTTTACCAGCCATCAGCAAGAAACAGCAACTGCGAGAACAGAGCTTCATTCCAACCCACTGCATAATCCTACTGTGGTTTAAAATTTGGGGATTACATGGTCAATGAACACACCTCACTAGTTGCCCAAGGCTGCATTAACACCTAGAAAAATCTTATTTGATTCATCAAAAGAGCATATTGTCTGTATCTGACTTTGTGAGCTAGATTTTAAATTTCACTATTTCATGCATGATGAACACCACTGCAAATCTAAGAACCATAAATGTTCAGAGGGGAAGGGCTCACCCAGAAGGTAAAGCTTCCACATGCTTAAAAGGAAATGTCAACCACACAAAAGTCAGCTGCAACCCTTAGCACAGTGGGGGAACAGGAGGTACAGCTATTACTCTGCCTTTATTTTTAAGTGCATAAGCGATGCTGATGGGTTTCTCACCTCTGCATCAACACACATCCCAAAGAGAATCAGTAACACTTCTCCCTTACACTGCAACAACACAGCTGACTCAACGGACAGTGAATATGCACTGTATTTAAATACACTTGAAGCACTCAGGCTTGGCTTGTTGCAGAGTGTGTGTTACAGGGTGAAATGGGTGTGGAAAATGGATGTGAAATTAAAAAAAATTCACAAAAGTTAAGACAGAACATCTGCACACAATCAATACAGAAAAAGCACTTAAGATTAACACTTAAGAGGTTTAACCAAAGCCCGGGAGAATACCAGATTTTCATTTTTAGCCCACTTGAAATCTTGCAAATGAGCAAGCGATGCTGGCAGCAGTCACTCTGTCATTTGGCTCCCGAAAATAGTGCAATGGACTTTGCCTAAGTGCCCTGGCTGCAAGAACACTTTACTACACCAGTTTGCAAAGCATCTACAGAGAAAGGCCCAATGGCAGGTGTTCTCACACAGTGTCAAAGACACAAGGGGCAAATCAGGCTGAGCCTTAGGGCCCCATCCTGGCACATTCTGTGTGTTGTGGAGAACACTGGATCTGCTGGTGTAGCTGAGATGGACAGCCTGCTCTTAGCCCTGTACTACCACTCGAACAGCAAGCTCTAGTAAATGTGCAGAAAAGAAAAAGCACTGGCCCAGCAGGAGGAAGTCTCTGATTCCCACCCAGGAAGGGCTTAAGTCACATCACTTAACTCATACACTGACAGTGTGGATGTCTTCAGCTGAGGTAGTCAAGTTGAACTCACTTTATGGGCACACAAAGGAAAAATAGACATTTTTAAAAATGCCATTTAACCTGCTTTATACTTCTACCTCAATGCCAAAAGGACAGTGACCTAAGAATGATTATTTCTCTTCAGCTGCAAGTGTGGCCCAAAGGAATAAGCTTAGATGCAGACATCTAAACTGAGTGAGAAGGTACCACCCCAAATGCCTTCCTTGTACCTGGGCAGTTGAACAAAAGAGTTGTGCTATACTTCTTTGTTATCAGCAGTTTGCTTAAAACCTGTGTCAGATAGGACATATCAGTGACCATCTAAGCATTCTCCAGCCAGCAACAGTTCAGCTGAAATGGAATAAAAGCTCGCAGCTCTCACAGAACTCTCTGAATGATTACTGTGCCTTTTTTTTTGCAGAGTAACTGAATCTCAAACACACTTCTAAAAGGCAAATATTACTATTCTGTTTTTACAGCTGAGAAAATGGGGACATTGCAGCTTGGCTAATGGTAACTCAGGGGGAATCAAAATGAAGATTCCCTGGTATGCTCTTCTACTACTGACTAGACTTAAAATAGTGAGAATATACCCCCCAGGAGAGACCTTTAAAACTGTGATGGACAATTTTAACTCTATTGTCCATAAAAGCCTATGGTCACGCATTCTTATTAGACATTGAGGAATTTTATGTTTGGATTCCACTTCTATAAAGTGGAAGAGAAATACAGTTAGGAAAAAAGAATTAAGGCCAGGCATGTTATACAGAAACAAAAATACTATGCCTGAAGCTCATTCTTTCAAAAGATAAACCTGCAATTGTAAAGATAAATGGGAGGCTTGGTAAATTTCCCTCAACCATCCCAAGGGGTTACAGGTATAAAGCCAGTTTAAGTGGCTGTTCATTCTTGATTCATGTTCATTCTAGCTCTTTTGAGAGAGAGACACACTGAATCAAGTTAAAGACCGAGTTGATCAACTGAGGATTGTGCAGAACAAAAAAAATGCCATCAGTCAGCTGAGCCATAAAAGCAAGCAGCAAAATAGATTCTGTTTCAGACTAAGTTGTCAAGATAACAACCTTGAATATGAGTGCTCAGCCAGCCTGAAGTTGCTGCACTCAATCCAATGACAGCAAAGGAAAAGTTTGCATTACCAGTACAGCCTCACACCAATAGTAAAAGCTGTTTCACTCTCTTCAGTAAACCACACTAGCTTCCCTGAATAGATGATCAAGTAATCAACTACGGAATAAGCTCTGCTGGTCTTGTTTCTAACAAGGAAGAATTGGTGGAGAATGTGAAGGTCTTGGCTGCAGAAGACAGAATTGTGGCATTTAAAATCCTGAGAAATATGTACAAGACAGAGTCTTGTACCTTTAGGTCAACATATTTTGGTTTATTCAAGGAATGTCTTAGCAGAATTTCACGAGGGACTGTCCTGGCTGCCCAAAGGAACCCAAGTGTGCTGCTATATCTTCAAAGACAGCCTTGTCAAAGTAAAAAACCAGTCCTTTCTGACAAGCAGAAATTACAGCAGGCATGACAGAAGGCCAGCACAGATGATCGAGGAACTCCTGACTGATCTCAAATACAAACAGAAAGGTATGCAGAAGTGGAAGTGAAGATGGGCTGACCAGCAGAGATATAGAGACACAGCCCAAGTAGGCAGAGACAATTAGGAAAGCCAAAGCACAGCTGGAGTTGAAACTGTAAGAAATAAGAAGGGCTTCTTTAAGTACACTGGAAGCAAAAGGAAGGTTAAAGAAAATATGGTTTACTGTTTACCAATGCAGGCAATATGGTAACAAAGGATGCTCATTGTACTTTCAGGCTCAGGTACACAACACCTTTTTCGCCTGTTTTCACTGATAAGTTCTGCCTTAAGGCCTGCCAGGTCCTTGAGCCTTCTAGCAGCATGTAGGAATAAAGCATTGCCTACAGCAGAGGAAGACTGAATTAGTGAGAACTTAAGCCCATTGAAACCAACAGGCTGAACGTGAAGGCACTGAGGAAGCTGGCTAATGGCACTGAGACCACTCTACAGCATCTTTGCTAGGTCAGCAGCAGCAGCAGCTATGGCTCTCCAACTAAAATACCCTGACTTACGACTCTCTTGTTGCCCACCACAGTCAGCAAGCAGGTAGCCAGCACACTGAGGGAAATTATTATTCCTCTTTATTCAGCAATTGCGAGATGGCATTTGGAGGATGGCAACCACTTTTGTGCTCCCCCTAACAAGGGCACTGCAGCAATTTCAGTGGAAGGTCACAGAGCTGGTTTGGGAGCTGGAGCACAGGACAGGTAAGGAGAGCTGAGGGAACATGGTTTCTCCACACTTAAGAAGAGAAAAGGCTAAAACGATATGTCATTGTATATAATCCCTTAATAGTCAGACTCTCCTCAGAGATGAACAATGACAGAAAAAGAGGCAGTGAACACAAGCTGGAACATGGGAAATTCCAACTAGACGCAACTATATATTTTTTCTTACTGTGAGAGTTGTCAAATATGGGAAAATGTTGCCCAGAGAGATTTGGCATCACCATCCTTGTAGACACTCAAAACTCAAATGGACAAAGCCCTTAGCAACCTGCCCTAACTGGCTGAGCTCTTGTGCAGGAGGCTGGAGTAGAAATGCCACAAGGTCCCTTTAAACCAAACTATTCAATGGTTCTGTAACTTGGAAAATCTCCTCACAACTACTCTTCAATAGCACGTTCCTCATTAATCTGCCAAAGCAAGCCATGCCACCATCAAACGTGAAGGGTGACCTTCAGTCTCATGAATCAGAATGGAGTACAGAAGCCAGGAAAGAGGGGAGCTGAAGTGCACTACACATCAAACCTCTCACAGTAATTTTATGCAGGTCCCTCACACACGGGGGCCAGCCCTGTGCTGGAATCATCACAGTACTCTTCCAGTTCCTTCCCAGTGTCTGTTGCACGCCATCAGGACTAAATAAAAAGACTGCTCCTTTTCACATCTTCTTCATCTTCTTCTTGCAGCGCTGGTTGAAGACAGGTGAGGATCCCATCAGGCTGTCAGCAGAATGAGAACCATAGCTGCTCTCAGAGCCATTGGGGCTTTGTGGCATCCCAGCTTCACTCATACCTGACATTGGTTCCTCAAACACATCACTGCCTAGGACCCCGTGGCCATGTACGTTAGCCTCCTCATTTTCCTGCGGCTCCATTTTCACCTGTGCCAAGTTCCAGAGTGGGGAAGCATTCACCTCAGCCCCTAGAGAAGGAAAAAGCACACAATGGTAACTGAGTAAAAAGATAAATCACAAACAGCACGCAGGTAAGAGGGACAGCAGCAAAGGTAAAGATGGAGCAAAAGCAAAGCCACAGGTTAACTATGCTGGGGGAAAACAAAACACACCAAGCACTGTGATCAATAAAAAACAGCTGTTGACCTGTTTAACAGCCCAGCAATTGCCACTCCAAAAATATGATGGTATCCTTTCACTGTTAGCATCTATGTGATTTTCTCAACTTCACATCACTCTCCAGAAGGAGTGTCCCAGCAGCAACGAGTACACCAACAGCACACAGACTGGACCCTGCATAAGCAGGACTTTGAGGCAGTCCAGAAGTCATTATGAGGTCCTTGCAACTGTCAGACGCGCTGGGCTTCTGCAGGGGAGGTGGAGTGAGTGGGCAGAGGAGAAGGTAGATGAACAGTCCCAAATACCACTTTCAGCACTGAAACGCAGGGACATCAGAGCTGCAGTCAGCCACCTGCTTGCCTGCCTCCTTGTGCTCAACACCCACAGGTCTCATCCCATCCTTCAGCAGAATGGAGAGAAATCCTTTTGACTCAACCTCACAGTTGCCCTGCTGGGAAATAGCTCCCCACGCCTCACTTTTTTATAAAAAAATTCTGGACTAGTGTGCAATCTGAGCACTGATCGAGGGTTTTCTGTACAAGATTACGAAACCATATTCCTTGATAATAGAAAATGTTTTTCTCCCCAAGAGCAGTAATTACAGATTGCATTATTTCTGTTTATTTAAAGTTTTAAGAGAGACAAAAATCCTATTAAAAATACTCTAATTGGTCTCGTTGCTGAGATGGTCATAAATAGCCCAGAACTAAACACACTGTGAAATCTCTCTCTTGTGTGGGGTTAAATTCACGTGGAAAATAAAAAGAATTAAAAACAAAGCAAAACAAAAACCTAATCAACCAACCAAAAACCAAAAACAATAAAAAAGACCCACTAAAAACCAAGAAACAAAATAGGAAACCAGTTTAAGTAAGTTTTCCAAACTTGATGTCTCAAAGAGCACGGCTACAGTTTGAAAGCACAACCAAAGCTCTTGTACTGAGCCAAACCTACTACCATTCCCTATCATCAATATAGTAGTAATAACAGTCCCTTATTAATAAAAATTACAAAGAGAACAAATGTTCCAATGTATCTGTGCCAAGAATTCTCCTTTATGAAGAAGTCAGGAATCTTTTCCAGATCAGCTTATCCCAAACCAGAGTTTACGAGACCTTTATGATAACACAGCCTACATTAGCTCAGTTGCCTTAATGGAAGTCCTTCCTATGTTAATCGTAAGTAAATGCATTGCTCTCAACAACAATGGACATATCATTAAAATGCTATCGGTTCCAGAGTTACAGCTCCAGTCTGCATAATAATCAAAGGTGCTCACTAAACTAAACTGTGTCTTTCCTTCATCAATTGCTCTTCATCACTCAGCCTTATCCCTTTCAGCTCCGTCACCTGTCACTAAGAGTGTCACTAATGACTAGAAGTACTTAAGCATCAACATAGGATGTTTCATCTTCAAAGCACTTTAACTTCAAAGTACTCTACAAATAAGCTAATCTTCATGTTATCCTGAGAGGCAGAGGAACAAGGAACAATATTGCTTCCATTTCTCCAACTGCAATGAAAGTAAGCAGCCAGCTCACAACTGCAATGTCAGACATGCACAGAAACACAGGAAGAACATGAAAGGCTGCAATGAGAGTTCTGCCCTCAGACACTTGAAGCCTCGCTGCCCTCCCTGCAGGCCTCACACCTGCATTTCGAGATGGCGGTGTCCTAATTGCAGCAGCTTTTTCTCACTCCTTAGGATATTACACTCTCCAGCCTGCCCAGGTATACACTGGAACTTCTCACAGATGAGATTTCCAAAGGCTCTTGTGAAGTGAAGAGGGATTTTCAGGGAGGAACAGAGCACTTGTATTCTTAATTAGAAAACATCAATTCTGTATCAGAGAAGCAAGAGGCATTTAATATACAGCTAGCAAGCTAACCTCTAGGTCTCAAGTGGTAGATGCTAATACAAAGCTTTCCAGATGAATCACTCGCAACCCTGGATGGGCCAGAGGAGTCTGCTGTTCCTTCTCCCACAAAACTGCAAACACTTCACATTTCAGAGGTGCTATGGAAAACAGTATGAGCTTTGAGAAAAACATGAGATGGATTTATGTTTTTTAAAGCTCATCACAATGCAAAAAAACTAATGGACTCAGAGGTATACTCTAACCTCACTATATATGCTACTTAGCTTAGGGTTTATAGGAGGACAGGCTTCATTGTTTTTTAACCAGATTTTAAAGTGAAACAATTATTATTGCAGGGACTTCCAGAGTTCAGAGGGTTCTACACAAAATCAAAACGGCCTCTTTTTCATTCCAGGAAGTTCGGCTTCACTAAATAGTGAAGAGAATGAAACTTCTACGTAGATACAGAGCAGGCACAGCCATAGCAGATTCTCCCATGCTTGCCACCAGTGTGCTTCAATGCCAACATCAAGGGATAGCACTTTGAGGAAAAGAGTGCAGTCTCCATAACCCCACTAATTCACTCACCATTTCACTTTTCATGGCCTCAGTCAAGTACAGCAGGCTTTGGAGAAGAGATGCTAGGAGGGATGCCCAGGAGCCCATTTCACATTAGTCACTGAAAAGCTTTCATGAAACAGTGACTGTCATTACCAGGGTAACTCCTGAATATGGAGGACAGCACCAAGTACCACTCCTATTTCCAGAAATCATTCAGTGCCTAAACTATGTAAGGAACTTGGCTTTCAACTTGGCAGAAATATGAATCTCTGGACACAAATCCAAAACCAACCAGAAGAAACAAGATCACATGGAACTGCTGAAGAGCTGTTTCCAGGAGAAGCAAGAAACCCCTACCTGAAGTCTGCGGGGAAGCTTCTACTTCCAAGTTGGCAGAGAAGCGCTCACTTTGAGCTCCAAGTACTCCAACAGGCAAAGACTGGTCACCAGAAGCCAGATCTCCTTCCAGCTCTTCACTTATGGGGAAAGTAATATCACTAACAGGTTCCTCCTTAATCTTCACAGGTTTTGTGTCTTCTGCTGCCTTTTCAGGGTTGACAATCTTCTCATATTCTTCAGAGAGCTGCTTGCTAACCTGTCAAAGATCAGTGGGTGAAAAAGAGGCCAGAAAGGTGAGAGTGACTTCAGAGGCTCTGATGGCAATTACATTGCAGTGCACTCTGTTCCCTGAACATTATTAACATCTGACCTGAATGAACAAGTAAACAACTTACCAGCTACACAAGAGAGGTTTTTTTTCCCCTTTAAGTGCACCTCCTGTCCTGTAACAAGGGACTTTAATAAGAGGTTTAATCCACTAACATCTGACTGATAAATATGAGCACCTTTATTTTACAAACAGAGGTGATGAGGCCCACAAATTTAAACAGAGCACGAAACAAAAGCAAAGTGTCTCAGTCTTACTCATTGGTTTTACCTATAAGACTTCCCCCATCCTCCAGCAACAAATTCACCCCAGCATTAAAAATCAAGCACCTCAGATCTTCAACAGCCCTGCAGTCACCACTGGGCAAAGCCTGAGTACATTCTGTCAGATTCACAGCTAAAAACACAGAAGTTTTCTCCAGTTAGAGAAGTGAAACAAATACAGGAATGAGATTTAGAACTACCCTGTACTTCCAGAAACTTAACAACAGTAAACAATTAAATTTAAAAATTTCAGATTTCATCTGCTTCTAACAAATGCTTGTTTATACAACTAAATCCCAACAGTCAGTGAACTGTGGTTAGGAAAATCCCAAGACATTTTAACAGCAGAAGCAAGGAGGAAAAAGAATAGCAAAGCCGATTTCCCCCTTCCAGATATACTTCCCAATAAAGGGGCTACTGTGGACTTCATTCCTGCATGAAGAACAATTATTGTTAAGACAATGACTAGCTGCAGGGTGAGAGTGAACTGCAACAGCAGAATGATACAGAAAACCCAGATTCCAAAAGGACACAACATCTGAACAAAAACATTTGAACAAAAAATGAACAGAATGGGTATTTTGAGTAGGAATGTTTCTAACAAGGACAAATCTTCATGATGCTATTTTTATATAAAAAGAAGGTAGCACCTGTGTGACAGCTCAGATCTGCAAAATACTACCCTATACTCCTAAAGCTTAAGGAAATCACTCCTTGCTTGTGAACACAAGCTGCTCTACAGCCTAGAAATTTATATCCGTTTACATGTTTTCTGAAATGTTAACCAGCCAAATATCCCACTAAAGCAGAAAATTCAGTTCATCAGTCAGTTCTGATTTTACCTCTACTTGGTAATTTTGTCTGAGTAATTCAAGAGCAAGGGGACTCTTCTTAAACTAAGGTAAGCTATCAGTAAAGCATCCTTAGTCTCAGTAGGGACACAAATAAGGGGCTCTGTCTTCCAGTCAAAAAGTTCCTGTTCTCTTTCCCTTGATGACTCCTCTCCACACCCAGGTTTACCAGACAGATTTCCCCTCAGTAACACTCAGGATTTGCCACAGGAATAAGCAACTGTACTGGCAGTACATTTCTTGGTGCTGCCAGGTCCCTACTGCTCTTCTCACCTGAAGCATGTAGCTGTGATAATCCTTAATGCGGTGCTGCCAGAACTTCTGCAGTGAGAGCACGCTGCCAATGCCCACTTCGTGGAAGACCTGCTCCATGACGTCAGGGAAAGGGGTGTGCCCGAGCCGAGCTTCTCGATCCACAGCGAAGCGCAGCAGCTTGGTGAACTTGAGGCAGTACTCGTGGGCGATGTCCGTCAGGGTCTCCAGGACGCTCTCGTTGGCGCACTCAAAGCCCGTGTGCGCCAGGATGGTGGCCATTGACTGGTACAGAAGCTGCCGGCAGGAGGACCAACTCAGCTCTGTCACTGGCTCCCCTTTTCCTCTAAAAACCAGGAAAGACAAAGATAGCACACTTTCAAAAATCTGAAGGAGTGTATCAGTTGAAGAGGTACTGGCAATAATAGGGTGATGTACAAAGGGAGAGCAGAGGGTTTGGGGTTCTCCATGGCTTCTCTGCTACAAATGAACACTACCTAGTAAGGGTTTATCTGCTTTTTCTTCTTCCCCTCCCTCCAAATCAGGACTTCCAATTTTCATTTTCCCTTTTAATGCCACAAGATTCTTTGGCTGATTCATGAATGTGGGATGCAAATCTTCTGAACCCTTAAGCATCTCCCTTCCCACCCAAGAGCTTTTCTCTTGGAGATGTGAATTAAATGGGTCCTTGACACAAACAAAAAAAGGCATTTTAAATAACATGAATGCAAATCGTTTCCCCTTTCAGTTAATTACATTGCTCTTCCTTATTATCTCTGATGTCTCAGGCCTAATAGCCAGAAACAAAGGCTTCTGGGATAGACAAGATTGGAATTCCTAAAGCAAAAGACACATATAAAAAAGCAAGAAATGGAATACACATACATTTCAAAGAGGTACACTGTAGCCAAAAGGACAGTTTCTCTGCCCTCATTTCCAGTAGTCACTAAGCATGACACTGAAAGAAGTATCCCCATATGCAACCTAAGATGTGAACACCAGGCCCTAGGAGGAGGCCTGGAAAAGTTCGGCCATAAAGCACCATTCCCTGGTCTCGGGTTTGAGACCTCCTCCCTCTGTTGCTAAGCAGGAAGGAGTGACTACACAGGATGGAGGAGATGGAGGACAACTGACATGAGCACTTCAATCATTCACTCATAGTCAGCCAACCAAATTTTTCATCAACATGAGTTAAATAGAAATTCCACAGAGGAAAATGAGGAGTTAAGGCAAGGCCTCTGACAGGTAAACATATATCTACCAGATTTCTCAACTCACAATTAAGTGCATGTAATCTATTTGCCCATATCAGTAACATGGACTTCAAAAGCTGTTATCAAAAAATCAAATTCCATTACTGCTAAGTATGATACACACTTTTTTACACTCCATTCAGCACCAAGGGCAGAACTGAGCTAACAATTTCACTCTTCATTTGTTTCTGATCAATTTCTCCCAACATCTTCCACATTCCACCCGGAGATTCTCCTCACTGTAACCCTAGATTACCTGCGTATCACCACACACTCTTTCCAGTAAAAGGACCTGATTAAACAGTACACAGACAGTATTGATGGCTTGATAAAATTCTCACTACTCTCTCCAAAAAGTCATGAGGTACCCCTCAGTCTCACTGAGAAGCTGGGCCACAGAGCCTCAGCTTCCCCTGATCCTCAGAGCTGACACATAGAAAACCACTGAAACACAGCAGTAAAAAAGTGAAGAGGAGTGAAAAGGAAGGTAAAACTTAGAGCTATCAGGATGAAAATAATTCATTTTTAAGAACATCAGCACAACACTTTCCTATTATTTAAATAAAGGGGGAATCACACTACATTAAGAGTGGCATATGATCATATTTCTAAGTAGATATTAAGAACAGCATGTGAATCTCAGGTCACGCATTCGTCCCAGTTATTAATTGATGGAAAATGACTAGCATCCCAATTTCTACTCAATTATGTAACTACTTTGCAAAGAAGACAGCAGGCACCCTGACAAGATGAATTAAAAGATCATCAGTTTCTTTATAAACCAAGTGTCACCTATACTATTTTTACATCTCCCTCACTCCCCGCTCCACCTCAGCGGTAGAATTCGGAAGTTCCCAGACAGCCGTATGTCTCACACAACACCAGGACCAAGAGATTACAACAGAAATAAACAACCATCAAAGAAAATCAACCAGAAAACAATCCTTAAAATTCATGTCTATAAAAAAGAATCTCTTCTTTTTTAGTACATATAAAGAACATACCTAGCTATCCAGCAGTCATCAGCTGAGAGCATCTTATGCTACCAAAACTGAATGCCAGGCTACTATTAATACAGAGACATTAACTAAAAACACTATGGGCAAACTTAAATTAGACATAGATTTCGGCAGTACCAAGCTGGATACTTAGCCACCTGTAAAGTAGAGCAAAACAGCCACTCAGTAATGCATATCACTGCTCAGAAGCAGCAGAGAATATTGCGTCTCTTTTACTCCTAGAGGAAAAGGAACTAATTGTGAGCATTAAAATGAAGCTAGGTGACTATGCTGGAAGGCATATAATCAACTTGAAATCTAATCAATTAAAGACAGAGAAAAGACATTTCGGGTACTGTACTCAAATCCAAATCTCCAATTCTTGCTCTTGGTAAGGCAAATCAATTTTGTTTTGTTCTTCTTATGTTTTCTTCTCTTGTTTTCCTGTTTCTCACAAGAAACAATAGATAAATATGGTTAAAAGCCAGAACAGAGAGCAAAAACTGAAATCCTGCTGTAGAAGTTAATAGAAACCAACAAACAAGAAAATAATTTTTCTTCTTCTCCTTTAACATCAAGGTACTCTCTGGTAAGACTATACATGAACAAAAACAGTCATATAGACACGTTTATGTTGAGAGCAGCTATCTAATGTCAAGCCTTCCCAAAAAGAACAAGCAAACTTCTTCTTTTCCCTGATAATCATAGCTAAAGAGCCTCTGTCTTAGATTTCATCCAGATACTCAGCACACAAAAAGCACCAATCCAGATATGATCACTATGCAGAATGCCACCTTCTGCAGCATTTGGTTTGTTTCCTGGAAGTCTCTCCATCCAGCAACCATCCAAAGCCAAACCTACTTAATATATTAGCACGGTCATATATCTGCAAGTAAACACTAGTGCTTTAATCCCTGAAGTTTTGTCACCAGAGATTAACAGGACAGGGAATTAGCCCTGTGACGTGGAGGCAATCTCCTCTACAGAATATATAGTATGAAATTTGTCACAAATACTGGCCAACTTGCCACTCTACAATTTTGCATTTCTAACAGAGTGCTATATATTTTATATATGGGTCACCAACACTAGACGATGTTCCAGACAGAAATCTACCTGCCAAGCTACAAATTCATAAGACCCAAAGGCCAGCCTTCTCCCACCACTACCTGAAACATGCAGAACTTCACAACAGAAGACATGAAAATAGTGCCCATTTATACCAACCAGACTTATTTTCTGATTTAGTCAGTCTTCAGAACTCACAAAAAGCCCATTTTCTGTGTCAGTCAGTTAAATGACAACCAGCCACCCCACAAAGGCAGCACAATCCAAGCTCCTTTCCTGTAAGCCTGTTTTTCTTACAGGGAAGGGGAGCTCATGGTCCCTTTCCCATGGAACTGTGTTCAGGGGACAGTGTCTGGGCTAAGTCAGCACAAGGATCAGCAGATGAGGTTCAATCAACTGCAGGAATGAAGTGCTCTGCTCCCTCCTAGGTGAGCATAAGCCAGCAGCAGATGGAGGGAGGGACTGTTTTTCCTAGAAACAGGACAATTTGATGAAACATTACACTGTGAAGCTGAATTTCTACCAAATGAGGTGCAACAAGGCTGCTTTAGAGCCACTTTCCCAAAGCAGTAAAATAAAGGAGAACATTGTAGAAACAAGATATACTAGTCAGAGAGAGCACCAAAGAACACAGCATACTAACTCAAACCAGAAAGTTATTTTCTTTCAGGAAAGAGCCTTTTTACTATTATCCTGGGTAAGTCTCTTTTTAAATACCTCTGCTCTGTCTACAAAAGGCTGAACAGGTATGAAAAGAAACTGCTCAATAGATAATGGCAAAAATAAATTGGGTTCCAGAGGCATAACCCAGACCAGTTGGCTTAGAAATGGGCTAAGCCAAAGCACTTAGATCATCAGGAAAAGTGTCTTCTGCCCACTTAATTATCACTGCTCCAAATCCTTCCCAACATTAAAACTGCTATCCCACTGACAGGTGATCCTCTACCTCTGTACAAACATTTCTTCACTACAAGTCCTTCTGCCAAGAACTGTCTTCCCATTGCAAGCTCTCAATTTTGTTTCCAGATTACCTTTCAATGCAATCCAATGTGGCCAGGAATGCAAATGACAGACTGAGAAATCTGTTAAGAAACCAACCATGCACACACAAGAAGAGGCACAAGAGTAGGTCAGGCTTCTTTTGAAGCTGGATCCATGCTCATCTGAGGAAGCTGAGCAGAGAAGATGGAAAAGCTAGCAGCTGTTATATGGTAAGTCTCCTGTTGAAATGGTAATTTCAAGTCTACAGTTCCTTACTCATTCTTCATCAATTACACTTTAAGCTTCTTTTCTATTTCTACACCAACCAAAACCAAATGTTAATCCCTTATTGTGACATCCAAGAACTGTAACATCACCAGAACCAGATGGTAATTCATCCAAGAATACTAAAAGAATAAAAAGATGAAATAGCTGAATAGCTGTGGTGAGTCACCTCTTGCTTTAAATTGCCTTGGCCCATGAGGACCAGAAGGCAGAAAACGTGAAAACATTTTCCTTTAGTACCTTCAGAAGAGATGTGAAAAACTGCAACCTGGGAAGCATGGATATATTTTGGTGCATGAGGGAAATTCAAAGAACCAGAGGACACACAAGTAAATATGTTATGCTCAGAAAGAATCCAGAGAAGGTTTTCTTAACTGTAAAACCTGCTTCACAAACCTACCAGAGTCCTCCAAATCTATCAACAAGCAAGTAGGTCAGAGATCTCCACTGTGGAGTCCAGGTCTTCCCTGGGAGATCTGTGCCAGAATCAACATATTTTTTATCATGTTTGTTTCAACATATTTATAGAAGGAAAATTGTAGGAGAGGAATGGTGCAGTGATTATAAAACCATTGTTAGTACAGACTTTGGGGGATTGATAAGATCAAACCAACTCAAAAATAGCCATAAATTAGGCTCTGCCTCTTCCTCATCATACGAGGTAGGGGTTACACATACAGGGCAGGGCAGAGGAAAACCAAAACAAATTCAGGG
Source organism: Ifrita kowaldi (assembly GCA_013398055.1). Taxonomy (NCBI): domain Eukaryota; kingdom Metazoa; phylum Chordata; class Aves; order Passeriformes; family Cinclosomatidae; genus Ifrita; species Ifrita kowaldi. The sequence goes on from VZRS01006705.1 coordinate 85,445, forward strand.
GATAACAAAATAAAAGACAAGGGGCCAGTGTGTCAAAGAATGAAAATGAATAATATGGAAACAGAACAGGACATGCCTACATTAACTAAAGCTGGGATCTGATGCAGGCTGGCTACTCTTATCTTCCTTTCATCCTGTGTCTAAATGTACCTATACGCTACTTCTCAGACCCAGGCTACTGACAAAAAAAAAAGGAATTAAAATATTAATTTATCCAAATACTGTAATTCTGACAACTGTACTTCAGAAGGCAGCATAGAATTAAGCACTGCCATGTTTTATCAGGGGTAAGAATGTTCTTCCTTTAATTTGATTTTACACACTAAGAAGCACCGGTAAATCACAGAACTTCATTTTTGCTACTAAAACAGCAGCTATAGAACATCTGCTACTCTTAATTCACGTGTCTCAAAACAGTTAAGAACAAACATTCAACGACAAACTCAAAGCCTTCCTCCTGGAAAAGCATAAATGTGTTTGGGTTAGCAAGCACACAATTAAATTCTAGAATACACTGCACCTTATTATAAAGCCACTGTCAGCCACAAAACATTTCATTTCAAAACTGTCTCTCTCCAGTTTCCACAACGTAGTCCTTACACTCCCCCATGTGGCTGACCACTGAATAACATTTCGTTACCCGGACCCCAGAAACTCGGAACGGACAACAAAAAGACAAAGCAGCCCTCAAAACACGGCCAGAGCCACAGAAAACTTTAAGCTGAAGCCACTGAGGAGGACAGAACAGAACACTTCTCAGTTCTACAAACCACAAGGCCACAGCACAGGAGTCACAGGCCGTGACTGCTCTCACACAACTGTATTCCCCTTCACCCCTCTCTGCTGATTATTTTGTTTCTTCTGAGAAGGATGATGGTGTTCCTCCAGAAACAGCACTAAAGAATCACTCTACTGTTCAGAGAGACTCTGTTACCAAATGCAACATCTTTCAATAAAATGCATTTTATACAACCTCAGGCTATTAAAGATTTCAGTGTCTTTTAACTGATAAATTATATTCTGTTGATGCACATTTACCCATTTTACAAACTAAGATGTGTTATTCTCTCCCTCAAAATGCTCAGTAGTGCACATAGTAGTAAGGATTCATCCCTCAAAATGCTCATTAGTGCCCATAGTAGCAAGGATTCATCCCTTAATTTAAATGCACATAACCTACAAAGTATTGCAAGATCCTGCAAGGAATGCAACACCTCCTTGTGAAGTTAGTGCCTGTCAGAGGGATAGACAGGCGATGGTGGCAGTACTACTTAATCAAAGGCTGGCAGGAGAGGCAGAAGTAACGCAAATTTTCTTTACATTTTCTCCAGCCCTTGGCTGGTGGAGCCAATAGCCGAGACAAGAATTCCCTTCGCTCATATTCACTTCCAGCTCTGACTGGAAGACCACCAAACTGGGTGGAATGTGATAGTCACTGTGTCACAGGTCCTTGGCCACTGAAATCTCACAAATACATTATCAAATCATCGTTTCAGAACCTACAGCTGAACAGCCAAAACCTAGTAATGTGTTTTCTGGATTTTCAATTACAGAAACACAACCTTAGTTGTAAGTGACCTAAATAGATGAGAGTCCACGTCCTGTAACTAAAACTGTCAAAATACCACTGACAAAACCATGCACACACATTTAGCATAGTACTACCAACACAGAAATCAGCACTACACATCCACATCTTACAGACAGCAAGCAAAAGCAAGCAACGTGCATGTTATCCACACAGGAAAACTCCAAGTATTTCCTTTCTGAAGCCTGTTTTATACTTTACATATAACTGCTTGACCGTTCAGCCTAAGGGAATCAACATAACTACATATATATTTTAAAACACTCAGCTTTCCTTCAGCCAAGAACTAACCTAATGAAATACCAACACACCTGTAGAAATCACTCTCTGGGTCACTGTGCCTCAGTTGAAATGGCATTTTGGGGGTTTTGCTATCCAGAGGAAGCAGGTCATCAGGGAGAGCTGGAGAGGCCGGACAAGCCGGCAGAGGTTCATTCTCTTCGGTTTTTATGCCCTCTGCTTGCTGCTGGTTTTGAGCCTGGGCCGCGGCGATGAGGCTGCGCAGCCGCCGGTTGTGCTGGATGAGCTGGATGGTGTGAATGGTGAGGCTGCAGGGCTCGGAGGGGATGTCCAGCATGGTGGTCGGGCGGGGTTTGTTCGCAGACGGCTGGTGCAGTGGAGGGTCCTGGACTTCCACAGTACGGAACTCACGCTGCAGCAGGTCAAAGGAGCTGCGGTTCGCCTGGTTGGAAGAAACCGGGATCTCGCCCCAGTATCGCAGCATTTTTACAAAGGTCGTGCTCAGAGGCCAGAAGAAGGCTACCAAGTACTGTGGGTACTGAGGACTCTTGCTGCAGGGAAAAGCACTTTGGGCAGCAACAGACACTGGAGCTGGGATGACGCTCCAACTAACTCGAATTACGGCTGCCAAGCAGGCTGTCGCTCAGCGCCTCGCTGAGCAGCGCAGTATCCTCGACGGCATGAGGCTGCCACTCTGGCATTTAACAGATCGCATCGCGCTTTTCCTGAGGGGAGAGGGGGCAGAAACAAACGCACTCGTGAGACGGAAATTGTTTCTGTGTGTAACAAGGGCTGGTGTGGGCCCACCTGGGCCTCGCTGAGCGGGACCCGCGGCGTGGAGAAATTCCGGGGGCCGCACTCGGTTCGCCCACCACTCGCCCTCTTTCC
>VZRS01006705.1:88267-221134 GCA_013398055.1 Ifrita kowaldi
CTCGGTGCGGCTGGAGGACAGCAGCTGGTTCCTGGTGGGGCGGCTGCCCGGCTGCGCCCTGTCCCTGGAGCACCCGTCGGTGTCGCGGCACCACGCCGTGCTGCAGTACCGCGGCGCCGGCTGCTCCCCCGACGACCCCAGCGGCGCCGATGCTGCCGGGTTCTACGTGTACGACCTGGGCAGCACCCACGGCACCTTCCTCAACAAGGCGCGGGTGCCGCCCCGCACCTACTGCCGGGTGCGGGTGGGCCACGGGCTGCGCTTCGGCGGCAGCTCCCGCCTCTTCCTGCTGCAGGTGGGTCGGGGCTCGGGCGGCTCCGGAGCGTGTGCGGGGGTGGTGAAGGCTGGCCCGGATCAGGCTCAGGAATTTACCCCGCTCCATCGGGTGGTTGTTTTACTGGGAGAAAAGCTGTGGGTATCTGCTGCCGGCTCTGCAGCGAGGTGTGGGGTTGCGGGTTTCTGCTGATGCACAGTGAGTGTAAAAGGCATTTCTCCCCAACAGTGTGATGTATTAGGAATGTCTTTCTGTCGGTTTGATGCCCCACTAAAGTAAAGAAGTAATATTTCTTTGGGAACAAGGGGAGCGCTTATTAGGAGGAACTTTGACAGCACATCGTGTGCTGTACACGCACTTCAGAAGCTGCTCATTCCTCAAATTCACCTGTGTAGTTCTGACGGGAATTTTTGCCTTCAGCCTTTAAATTACAGTTATATGTGAGATGGATCTGACTACAAGTGCACAATAGCGCTTATTTCTCCCTGCCCTGCTTTTGAAAATGCTGTTAAAACGAGTATATTTTGGAATGCAAACCATAGCTAATGGTCTAATAATTCCACTTTTTGAAGAGAGTGTAATGACGTGTTTATGTTATTACATGTAATCTGCACGTGTGTTGGAAATACTTGTTTGGGGGTTTTTAAAAACACTTCTGCTCATTTTCTGTTTGGACTTAGGGACCCAAAGAGGACCAGGAGTCTGAGTCAGAACTAACTGCGACTGAACTGAAGGCACTGCGCAAGCAGCAGCAAGCAAAATTAGAAAAGACAATGTTGGGAGAAGATTCTGATGAGGAAGATGAGAAAGAGGAGAGAAGTGAAAGGAGTCAGAATAGTGACATGAGCTGCTCGTGGGGAATGGGTAAGTGATGATGTACCAATTGACTGATATGCATTAGAAGATCTGTAAGCCAGTTTTCACTGAATATTAGGGTTGATATTTCAACTGGCTGCCAAGAGTCACAATCCAGTCAAAATTTTTGAGTACAAATTAATCCTTTTGCTGTTAAAAAGAAAGGTGTGTGACAAGCTAACATCTGGTGAGCTCCTTTTAAACAGAAACCCCTTTTAAACACGGGGAGGTAAATTGCCATAAATAAAAGGCCATGAATCTTAGAGTTTAATTAATGCTGTTTGGTTTGTTCTTGTGATGATGTCCACACTTTTGCCCAAGAGGTGAAATTTAACTGCTTGAGACTTCTTTGCAGGATAGCTGTCTTTACATTTAAGCAGGAAACCCACATATTAAACCTAAATAAATTGTAATTAATGAGCTTTTTGCAACAAAGTGAGTTGGTTTTCTCGAATAAAAATGTATAAGCTCATAAACCTTTGAAAGTGCTGAAACTGACATGGATCTGATGAAAAACTGTATCGTATGTTGGAATAACTAATAGCAAAAAAAAGGGATTGTTTTGGATTGGGTACAGAAATAATAAAGTTAAGGGAAGTCATTTTAGTGATTTTGTGACATAGCTGCTACTTCTTTCAAACTAATGTAAGTTGAAATATACTGGTGTTCTCTTTCTGATGTTTTATGGGGTTTTTTTGCACTTTGCATGTCTTCTAGGTGAGGATGCTGAGGAGGATGAGGTTGAAGAAAACCCTATTGCTGTTGATTTTCAGGATGTTCAAGATGCCTTTTATATGAAAGATCCTAGGAAGGCCTTGCAGGGCTTTTTTGACAGAGAAGGTAATTTTTAATTTTTTTTTTTATTAGATGTGATTCTCTTCTACTTAGTGAACTGTTATTTTGTTGCTTATTTTTGCAGGGGGATTTAAGGTGTNCCCCCGGGTACCCCTCCGCTCCGCTCCCCTCCCGGCCGCCCAGCCGGAACTACGTCCCGGTCCGCCACCGAGAGCGGCTCCCCCGCCACCCGCTCTCCTTCAGCNAGGAGGGAAGCGCCCGCCGCCGCCGCAGCCTCCTCGCCCGCCGCCGCTGCCGCCCTCCCTGACTCGCCCCTACTCGCCCCGGGCCGCGCTGGGCGGCGGCGGAGCGACCCCGGGAGCTGCGCCTTACCCCCGGCACTGCAGCGCCGCGGCGCTCGTCCCCGGAGGACTCCGNAGATGTGATTCTCTTCTACTTAGTGAACTGTTATTTTGTTGCTTATTTTTGCAGGGGGATTTAAGGTGTGATGTGGGAGCAAAACTTTTCTGTTACATTGTGGGTAACATTTTTTGTTTCATCAGGTTTTGATGGGGATTTGTGGTGGTTTGTTTTTGGTTTTTTTAATTAAAACTTGGCTCACCATTGTATATCTGAGACTTAGTTGCTAATTCCCAAACTGGGAATTGCAGTGAGTACCTTGTATTCCTCTGGAGTGACACTCAAACTTCACCCATGCTTTGAAGCTATGTTGAAAAATCAAAACCCATCAATTTCCAGACTGTTGCTTTGGAGATGGCTGTAATAGTGTATAATTGTAAAATGGGAAGCTATTAAAAAGACAAAAGGCAATAACTAAGTGGTCTAAAGTTTCAGTGGTTGCTAATGAAACTTAAAGAATATTCACTTACTTGCTAAAGTGAAAAAATCAATCTTCAAGATGAACAATATCTGTGAATTCAGATCTCAAACTGTTGCTGCTTCAGCATCATTTATTTTAACACATACAGAGACTAGACTGTTTTTTTCTTTGAACTATGTGTTCCTAAACAAGCCACTTAGAGATTTTTTTGATCTGAAAAAGCCTTGATTTGGAAAAAGAAAATTCAAATGAGCACACCAAATGAAGATCCCATGGCTTTAAAAAAAAAAAAACAAGTAAGGCAAAATCATAATATGTAACAAGAGCTTGTTATCCCTTTTGTTTACACGAATGTCCCATGACATTCTTCTGTGCTGTAAAGATTATTTCTGCATATTTCAATTTTGGTTGCTACATCAACTTTCTTTTCTTCTGTAGGAGAAGAGTTAGAATATGAATATGATGATCGTGGGCATAACAGCTGGCTATGCAGGATCAAGTACGTACATCTCCATTCCTTTGGTACATGGAAGTTGACTGTTGAGTTTGCAAACAAAAGCTGAAGGAATTACTTGTTGTGTCACACTTGGCCAGGAAGCCAGCTAGAATTAGACCTAAGCCCTAATACTGAGAAAAAAGTTCAAGGATCAGTGCTTAGTTCACTGTCTGCACTCCTTTTCATTCTGACAGGATTTGGTTTTCCTAAGGGATAAAATCGGGAAAGTGAGAGTCTAGGTTTTTTCAACTCCCCTTGTTTAGAGCAATATGTGAAATTGAAATACAAGAGAAGAAACTAGGAAACAATATCTTTCAATTCCTATTGGGGAAGATCAAATAAACCCCAAACTTAATTCTACTGTGTGCCCAATTTCAGTTCCTGGATGGTATAAGACAGTTTTTGATGGGTTCCTGATAGAGGCCACTAATGTCATTCTTTTATAAGACAGGAGAAGGTGAGGTGGAAAATAAGTCAACAAGTCTCAACATGGTAATGATTGTACTGCTTAAAAGTCCTTTGCTTCAGCATGGGAACTATTTGTTCCTCATGGTTGTATGGATACAAGATACCTGTACTTAAAATTATTCAGGGACTGACATTTAACCTTTTAATTTTCTGTATTTCCAATGGAATAAATAAAGGAAAAATTATTGTTTGGACTAGTGAAATACAAATTTACTTGCATGATTAGGAAATCATGCTTGTGTTTTGATTGCTTCTGTATGAAATGAAAAGTGGAAATATTTAACACAAAAAAAATATTAAAATGAAATGGGAAGAACACTGCCATTGTAAAACAGCTGAGTGGAATCCCTGAAAAGCTCTTTGTGTCTGAGCTATTCTCTGATCCTTCAAACTGAACAGGTTGCCTGTGGATGATGCATCAGGGAAGCAGCTGGTGGCAGAGGTTCTCCATTCAGGAAAAAAGAAGGAAGCGATGATACAGTGTGCACTGGAAGCTTGCAGGCTGCTCGATGCTCGAGGAGTACTGAGGCAAGAAGCAGGTGAATAACTGTGATTATTCTAAATACCCTAAATTAGGGATTTGAGATTGCTATCTTGAATTTGCTTTACTGCTGTATGCAAATAATTTTGTTTCTTGCCTTCTCCTATCCCTTTCTCAGTATCCCGAAAAAGGAAATCAAAGAACTGGGAAGATGAGGATTTTTATGACAGCGATGATGACACCTTCCTCGATCGAACTGGTGCTGTGGAAAAGAAACGACTGAACAGAATGAAGAAAGCTGGTAAAATAGAAGAAAAACCAGAGACTTATGACTCCCTGGTAAGAATAATTATTATGACGTGTCAGGGTTACTCTGTCATGCCTGTACTATATTATGAATAAGAAGAAATTGTAGTGGATCATGGCAGTGGGTGAATGAAATGCCAGAACAGGATACTTTTAAATTAGTTTTAAATCATCAGAAAATAATTCCAAGCTTTTAAGTCCACAGGACACATCCCAAAGAAATATCTCATTCTGCTTCAAAGAATAAGAATCCTGGATTGACAGGCATATGACAACTGTTAAGTCCTACAAAGACAATCGGGTGTGAGGGATAGGAGGGGTTGGAGGGCACAGTGGTGGTATAACACTGCTGCAGAAGAATTATGCATACTTTCATGTTTTAGAAACTGCTTAAATAATTTTCTGTGTCAAGAAATGAATAAGTTGTTTAGGAACAATCTAGACTTCTAATTTTTGTCAGCCCAGGAAGTCCTGGTCGAAGCTCAGAAGTAGAAAAGTGGAAGTAATTTGATGGGATATTTGAATAACTGTTAAAATGAGATTTTAACAAGATAAAAGTCTTCTAAGCATGTTGTTCTCTCATAGGTCACAAAGCTAAAAGAAGCAGAAAATGAGCTTTCTGAGATAACAGAGAAGCTGAAGGTTTCAGGGAAAGGTAAGGTGTGAAGTTTATTTGATCACAGTGCTTTCCATAAAGAAAAATACAGAGCTGAAAGTTAGGGATTTCTCTTTTCAAAGGTTTGGGGTTTTTTTTTCACTGTCCACTTTTCACGAAGGGATAGGAAAGTTTGCAGATGACATGAGTTAGCTCGAGAGAATTCTTACAATCTTTATCCAATAGTTTATGTACTCTATTTATAGTCACTTGCTAATGAATGCAGCTTTTTCCAAAGCAAGCAACATCTAAGTTAAAGTAAGGTGGCAAGTGTACAAGCTTCTGGAGTTCTAAGAGGGTATTATTATTGTTTATCTGTCCATATTGCTGAAAGTGACCCAGTTTGAGGAATGCTGTTTTTTCCACTCCTTAAAAAAACATTTATAAGGGAAGAGGAAAAAACTGTCAGAAAAAGTAATATCTTTTATTTCACCTCTAATTGTAAACACGCTGTAAAAAGGAAAGGTGGGAAGAGAGAAATGTGGAGACAAAGCAGTTGACACTTAACCCATATGTTTAGTGAACATGCCAGTACATGAAGATGCCATTCAGGTTCTAGGATTATGCCTTTGTTTCTGAAGACAGAGCCTTTCCAGACCAGTGAGTGTATCTGTTAGTTAGGTTTAAAAGCAGACTCTACCAATAGCTGCATTTTGCTTTCTGTTACTGATGATGCCTTGTGGAGTAAAAGGAAGGCAGGAAGGAAATGTGTTTAGGCTGGGTCTTCACACAGAAACTTTTTTAACAGAGTTGGCATTAATACAGGTTGCAGCATTAGTTTGTCAGAAGTTTCTCTCCAAGAAGCCTAGCAGTGTGACAGCTGGGCTATCTTCTGTGCATGTTATGGCTGTGTTTCTTTCTAGTTATTCAGCTCCACACCAAAATTAATTTGTATCAACACTTTTGTTGGTGACTGATTATACCAGATCCCTGTTCAAAAAGCACTACCATTCCACCAGGCATTCTAACTGATGCTCAGTGTGTTTGAAGGAATTGTTTTCAGCCTTATACTTTTGACAAGTAGCTAGCAATTGACTAGCAAAAGAAGCTAATGCTTAGATTGCCTGAGAGGTGTAATTCCAAGCTTTCATATGTTCTGATACCTTTGTTTCTACTGATACTGTTTCTCAACAAGACTATTGAATTATATTGTAGTAGAGGCTGAGTGAAGGGAGAGTCAGTTCAGTTTTATACTTCTGCTAACACCATGTAATGATGCAGGCCCCCTCCCCACCAAAACCTGGCCGTGCAAACCCAATACATGTATTTTTGTAAGTTGCAGGTTGTTACACAACTAGTTCAGAGCTTTGAAATAAAGTGCATTCTTGGCACTTATTGAAGTACAGAATCATTCAGTATTGGATGGGAATTCCCTAGAACTAGGCCAGGATAAAACAGACATAGCAAATATTGCATCAATCAGCTGCTTTGTTTGGGTGTTTTCTAGATGCTTGGGTTTTCTCTTATTTGAATGCTTTAGGTTAATCACAGATGTTGAGAAAGCCAGCAGCAGGGTTATTTACCATGGAACATTCTTACCAATGTCATGAGCTATCCAGCGAAGCTGCTGCATTACATACAGTTCTGAAACCTTAGTGCACTTTTGTTTGCTCTAAATGATTATTTGGAGCCTAAAGACAAGAGTGTAGAGAAACCAGTGAGTGAATGACAGGTTAAATTGCTACACCTCTTACCAAGCACTTGGAGAAATTAAGTAGTTGTCTAAAAAAAATCTCAGTCGAAATTCACAAATTGTTCCCTGGGGTTCTTCAGAAGTAATTAGTGATAGACTGACTAGAATGATCTCTCATTCACTGATGCTGCTGAATGCAGATTAAATATATGGAACTCTTCTGTCTCACCTTTGGTTGCCTGTTCAGGAAAAAATATCAATAAGTTGATGGTGCAGTATATAGCCCTGTAGCTTTTTGTCACTGGGATATAAAGTATAATAGAAATGATTGATTCACCTCCTAGTAATGTCAGGTTTTACTTCAGTAGTGTAGAAAAGTGCTGCAACAGATCAGCAATGCTGACTGTAACCCTGCAAGCTGAAGTAGCTGGTATTGGGCCCTGTTGGTGGAATGGAGCAGAGAATCCAATTTGCAAGAAGGGGTGATCTGACTCCCTCAGCATCACTCACTGACTGAAGCACTTCCACTGCTCTGCAGTACAGCAGCGAGCTCTGGATTGAATTGTGGAGGTGTAATTGTTCTGAATAATATGACTACTCACTAAACCACATCTTCGTAATTTGATGTTTAAATCAAATTATCATTCTGCTCAGCTCCTGCCTGCAAGGAGGTTCAGACTGATTGTTAACAATACCTTTTCACTGCTGGTTTTTATCTTGGTTCGTACAAATAGTTGTTATGAGAAACAAGAGTATTTCTACCAGAATTTCTTTTATGACGTGTTTTGTTATCTTTTATGCTTGCATGGAGTTGGATACTACAACTGTTTCTTATCTCTTGAAGCCCATTAATTCTGTATATGTTTGAACAGTTACTGTTATGGCTTTCATGTCTTTTCAAATGGTAAACTCTGTTTTGTTTTACATCAGAAATATCCTTTTCAATTGAATCCACTTATAAGCATGAGTCTTATTAGACTTTCCTCTAATTATTTAAGTTTTGTAAAAGTGCTCAAATATGTACTCTTTAGAATAACTTAGTCTGTTTTATTTTTATGAATTTAAAATTTCAAGTGCTACTTAATTAACTCAAGCTGAACTGAAAATAACTCATTGATCAAGTAATTATGCTTGTGCATTTATACAAAAACACTTATAAGGCAGAAAATACATATTGGATTTGCCACTTTTCATTTAGTATTAAAAGGCAGAAAACTATCTGTCAAAAGACTTGTTAAAATTCTGGCAAGAACATTCTTCTTTGTTTGCCTCCAGGTTATTTTTGAATACCATATAACAACTTCTGAAGCACTGTTCAAGCCAAAGAAAGGCATTTTTCTGGATCTTTTCGTTTAGTTCTTTTAAATCCAGGTGTTAGAAGTCTGTATTTATTTTTCTTAGTCATTAGAGATTTAGTTTTACCTCCTGAGTTTTATTTTAATTAGTCAAATATGCATAATATTATTAATATTTTGAAATTAGGTGGAGTAGAAACTCTTTTTCAAGTTCAAAGCAGTTTTCTTGCAGAAAATCTAGTCACAGCAAAGGTAAGTTCTGTGTGATTGGCCTAGTGCATTAAATTGGTTTTGTGTGCGCCGTTTCAGGGGTAGAAGGCGGCGTTGATTGATTTTGAACTTTGCAAATGTTATGACATAAACATTCCAAGAAAGTCAAAATCGGATTCCCTATGCAGTGGTGTAGGTTTTCTTGTGGCTGAGATTATTTTACTTCATGACTACAAAAAAAGCCCTAAGCCACTTTTAAGGGAGAGCAGATCTAGAAGTGAGATATACAACCAAAGTGCTCGCAAAGAAACATTCAGTTTTAAGAGAGGCTTTGTTAGGTAAGTGAATTAAAGTTTCCTTTCAGGCTTTTGTTAGGAGAAATGTTTTCATCTTTCCAGGCCTAACAGCCTCCGTTATTTCACTATTCAACAGAAACTCACAGAGAGGATAGTTGTTCCTATGTACCTTATTCTCTAAAGGCAGGACCTGATGGCTACAGTTCTTTTCTCCCCACCATAACATTATATATCTCCCTTTTATCTTGCCTAGTCCAGTCCCATCCAGCAGCTCAAGATTCCTTGGATGAATTCATGACCGAAATAAAATCAGGATGCACCTTAGACAGCGTGGCACGAAAGAAGCTTCACTTGCGGTCGTTTGAACTGAAGAAAGAGCAGCAGAGACTGAAAGGGTTAATAAAGCTTGTCAAGCCTGCAGAACTGCCTGAGCTGAAGCCCCAGTAAGTCTTGGTGGAAACATAAAACTTACTCCTTTTTCCTTTATTGTTATCCATGGGCAGCTGTGCAAGCCCAGTAAATAGACAGCTTTCCAGTCACATAAGCAGGACAGCCTTCCAGACTACCTGGCTCATCTCTTTAAGGAGCTGCTGTGCCTCTGGGCTGTTGCAGCATCCATGGCTGAGGGAAATGCACAACCCTGGAGTAACACCAGCCCAAGCTGGCAGGATGACACGAGTGAGGGACTGGAAGCATAGTGTTAGCTTCTTTAGCTTTTTTCCCAACCTGCATCCAAAAGGAACTGAAGAATTTTACAGATATTATGTACAACATGAAACCTACTTTCACTCTGTGAAATGTATTTGGAAGTCAAATGTAGTGGCTGTTCAACTACTGCCTAGCAGCACCACTGCAGTTTGAGAGGGTGTGTGCTGGGTTCATTATTTGCTAATGGCAGCTTGATTAGAGGTTAATTACTTAATTCATTTAAATTGAGGTTTGGCCTCCAAGTGTGGTTTTATATATAAATATCTGTGTATGTATGCAGTTGAATTTAAGGGAGTCTGTGTGATACAGAGGGTTTTTTCCTTGTTTATTTTTTGCTTCCTGTTATGGCACGTGTCTGAATCCTACAACATAAATGTAGGATGGAGGAGTTCTCTCTTGCAGCTTCCTCCTTGGATGCTGCAAGTGGGAGAGAAATTTAAAGATTTTTTATATATCCACTTCTCATAGGCAGACTTTTTTTTTTTGCATTTGTCTACATAAGATTTGTTTGATACTTTGTATACTGTTTTCCTTTGTGTCTTATTTTTATTAGGTGTGGAAGTTACAGTCTGAATGCAGAGAACAAGCCTAAAAAGATGAACCTGCCTCTCTTTGGTGCAATGAAAGGGGGGAGCAAATTCAAACTGAAAACTGGAAGCCTAGGGGTAAGTTGGATTTTAAGTGTTGCAAGTCAGTGGCTGTTTGTGGGACAGCTTCTCAGGCTGTGGAGTCTGTAGGTGGCAACTGTGTCTTCTCACATGCATGGAAACAGCATGGAAGTGCAGCCTGTGGTAGTGGAAGGTGCATGGACAACGAGCAGTGGCTGTGGGATATTGTTTGCTGCCAGCAGTTGTGGTTCTGTGTCCTTGTACAGCCAGTTTCCTGGGGCACAGCTGTGGTCAAAAGGCAGTGGATGAATAGAGGCAGTCTGGGGACATCAGGCTGAACCAGTGCTCTACCTCAGCAACTGGTCCTTTTCTTGTTCTTCTCTGTCTTGATAGCCAGGATCATATCCCCGATTGATTCAGTTTCCAGTGTCCCTCTTACGAAAAGACTGCACTTCCTGTTTATGGACTGGATGTATTTTTTCATCTCCCATCTCTACTAATAACTTTTCCTTAAAACCTAACTATTTCTCATCCTGAGAGTGTTTCCTTTCCAGCTGTCTCTGACAGTAGTCTGTGTGCTTTTTCCTGTAATGAGTATCTGTGACAGCTGCCTCTTTCTTGGCACTGATGCACAAGTCTTTGTCTTGCAGAAGTTGCCTGTTAAGCGTCCAGACATCCCTGAAAGCTTGTTAAAAACAAAAGATGATGGACCAGAGGAGGAGGAGGAGGAAGAGGAAGAAATGGAAGAGCAGCAAGAAGCAGATGCGGTAAACAGCAGAGTGTCAAACCTGGAAATAAAAATGACAACAGAGGAAGAAACAGGAAAAGAAAGTCATGCTCCTGATGGCTCTCCTTGCAGTAATAAGAATCTAGAATCCCTTCAGGATGGTAAACCATTGTTTCTGATTTTTTCAGTAATGAAGATGAGTCTGTTACTGCTGAATTTTTAAGAGCTATGTGAATCAAATGTTTGAGTCACAGGTTCTCCAGCCTATTTCTTTTCCATAGTTTTTTTGCCATGAGTCCAGAGTCTGTGTTGGCAGCAGCTGAGTTTCACATGGTTCTAGTTGAAATTCTGCTTGGCACTCAGTGTTTCATGCTATTTGTTAAAATAGAATAGATCTCCTGGATGTAAGAAAGTCCTATTTTGTTAAGCCCTGTTTCCATTAAATTGATTGTCCAAATGAAAATAACTGCAATGTTTTGTTGGCAGTAAAAGTGACATAATAAGAAAACAAATGTCTGTGCAAAACTTCAGATCCATTTGTAAGGAGGTAAAACAATTTCAAAAGTGGTAATGGAAAGGTATCTTTGAGGTATCTCCAATCCCTCCTTTTCTATATCAACCTGATGTATTTGAAGACTCAGTAATGATGTTTCTCAGTGAACAATATGTTTGATAACAGAAAGCTAGGTCTAGCTTTTTGGCTTAATGCTGAACAGGTTGCTGTTGAAAAGTGTTGTAACAGACCACGGTATTTTCTTTATTGTATTGCAGTGGACTTGGTGGATGAAATAATTTGGAAGACTTTTGAGAGTTCTTCCTGAGACAAATGTAGCAAAGAGTTCCCTTCTGCACTTGGTCTCAGGGATGCACTCTGCTCATCCAAGTTGCTGCAGTGCCCACCGAGCTCTTTCTCTTTTCTGTTGCAGGGGTTGATTTCCTGCCTGAGCCAAAGGTACTGAGGAATGAATCTCAGATGGGACCCTCACAAGAGAAATCCCAAGGTGAACAGTACAATATGGACCATTTTGTAATACCATGTGGGTTTAGAAACTGACTAAAGGACTTACTGTCTAATGTGGGTCAAAGGAAACTGAGCCTAATCTAGAGCCTAAAGAATCTAGAATTGAAGTGAAAGATTGTGTTTTGCTTGGGAAGTGGTAAGTGTATGGTAAGGACAAGTCACTTGCACTATATTACAGTTCTCCTTGCTTTTCATAGTCATTAATTGCTTTGAGATGCTTTGTTTTAAAAAAATAGTGTGAGAAGAATTAATTTAGGAGAATATGATGAATGCTTTTTCCTCCCTTATTCTCTTGCACTAGCTCTTAACACTACAGAAGGACAAAGCTTCCTTTTATAAAGTGACAAATGCTACATAACATTAGGTAATAATTTGCTAGTGACCTAGATGATGCCTCTGCATGTGTGCACAAAAATCAGAACTTCAAAATGAAGAATGTTGGGTGTACATAGAGGAGATTTTTATGACATTTCTATTTTTTCATAACTCAGACTCCTAAGAATCTATCCTCATCATCTCACCCATAGACTTAAGCCATGAGAGTATCAATATTTCAGAGATGAAGTGGAAGAAAACCAAAGAATTTTTCTCACCCATCAACTCTGAAGTTTGGTATTGGTTTTGTTGGGTTTTTTTTGAAGCAAATTAGTCCTGCACATTTCCTACTCCTTCCTTTCTAAATCAAGCACTGCACTGATTACAGGTAGTGTCTTTTAGAAAATAAACATCTGCCATTAACTAAAGTTAACATTACAGAATCACTAATAGAGGATCTTATGAAACTGCATTCAGTTACATGACTGACAGTCTATTTAACATAAGTTAAATCTAGGAAAAACAGTAAGATGTGGAGCAATATTATTATTATGTATTAATTTTTATGTGAACTTCCTGTAAGTTTATTTCTGTAGAATTGGTCATTTGTGCTGTGTCATAAAACAAATCTGCTTTCTTCCCAGCATCCAAGGTAGTAAATAAGGAACCTGAAGAGACATCTGAGAAAGTTAAGAAAATCCATAGCTCAAGCAAGGTCAGTTATGACACTATGACTCCTGCAGCTTAAGAAAAAGTAATTTCTAAGCTCTTTTTTTAGTGAAATAGTAACAATTTGATGGAGTCTAACTTGGTGATAATAGTGCTTCTATGCTTGACTAAGACCCAAATGTAGAACTATATTCTGCCATTGAACACAGATTCTGGAGTCACCAATGACAAGGCAAAGCACAGCATTTCAGGCATGCTACAGGCTCTCTATTCAATGACAAAAGTTATTTTTTTCACCTTTTCACTTGGCAGTTACTAATTGCTGCTCCTCCTGTATCACAAGTGTTACAGCACATAGGTGCTCTCCAGGCTTTGAAATGTCAATGCAGAGTTTTCCTTGGAGAGTAGCCTGGGAAATACAAAATGGCTGAAACACAACACGTTGTACTAAAGCTGCAGTAAGTCTGTATCAAACCTCATGCTTCTCTGTAAGATGTGAAGAGAGATGAGTCTAAGAGATTAATGTTTTTGCTACCAAGTTATCACTGAATTTGAGTGGATCTACCAGGTAATGTTTCTCCTGTGCGTAAGATTTGTATTAAAATGTAAAGTATGTGAGCTTTGCACATTTTGGGACTCAGTCAATTGTTGCTTTCCTGGAGCTGGGAAGGATCTTCTCTGACAGCCTAAGGATTATTGTGAGGCTCTTCTCTTTAGAGGGCATCCCACCCTTCTGCTGACTGCCATCAGAGGAGATAACTCTACTTGGTGGACCATGAATTTTGACCACTGGGACAGTTTCTTTGTAGGGACCATCTAATTTTAGCCCTGCAGCACTTACTGAACCTCAGTTCCCTGCATCCTGTGTGTGCTGACTGCTGCCTTGTTAGTCCTGGCTGGGGACCCAGGGATTGGGTAGGCACAGTCCTCAGAACTGTCTTTTGTTGCTGGCCTTGCTAAAGATGCAAAAGAAATCAGGAGTATATTTATAGTGGTAAAGCTCAAGTTTTACCACTTTTATGAATATGGGAGGACAAGGCAGTTTTTCATGCTGAGGCAGTCAAGTCAGCACCTCTCATCAGCAGAGAGTTTGCTCTAACACTGAGCATTCTCCAAATGCCAGATGGCTTAGATGTATTCTTTCTCCCATCACAAATCACTTCTTCCACATGCTGTCTCTGCCTTTGGGCTCAGATCTTGCATGGAAAGTATCAACCAGAAGTCAGCTTTTTCTTTTTTTTGTAATATTTCAATAACTTTGAATCATGTAAAACTGGAAAAACAATTTTCAAGTGATTGTTCACAAGCCATATTTAAAGCTGTGCAACTCTGCAGTCTAATGTTTTGGAAAACATTAGTCTTCTAAAAAAGCTGTTTTAGATGTTAATTTGGGGAAGGAAAGTTTTTGAGGGAATTAAAATTTGCTTCAACTGCATAACTTGAGACTGTGTAATGATACTACAGAGTAATGCAAATCAGTGCTGAGTAACTTGGCATTATTTTGAGCTCTTTTGCACTCTACAGTTGTATGATTTTTTTACCTGTAGTTGTTGAAAACAGAAGTTGTTGAGAAAATGATGCTGATGTGGCAGAACTTAAAAATGTAGGGACAAAAAGATACTGCTGTGTCAACAACTGCATTGCAAGTGACCTGTTTTGGTTTGCTTTAACATTTCAAGATGCCAGTGAGACCTGAAAAAATGAGCATTCTTTTCTTTTTTGAAAACCAAGTTATCCTTATATAACAGCTGAACTTTTATAAATTCCAGTTTGAAAGTCACCTTAAACCCAAAGTTTTCAGTGGCATTGTGCATTGAAATCAGTAAAGCACTTATTGAAAATCCTACTCTAAAGCTTTCCCCTGGCATAAAGAAATCCTATGTCAAATGTTATCACCAAATATTAGGTTTATACTGTCCAGAAGTGGATGGGTTCTGTTTTGAGAGGGAAATTGGGCTGGATGACCTCTGGAGGTCCCTGCTAACCAGCATTTCTGCTGTCTGTGACTCTAATGGAAATGAACTGGGTCTGTTTGAGGGTTTGATGTTTCTTCTGTATTACTGTTTTCATCCCTGACTCTTGTAGAAATAACCCTCTGAGTATTTGTCTCTGAATTAGTGAGAGGTTTAGTGGCTGTGACACCTTGGTGGAGGGGTGTAGCACCTTAAAAAATCTTTACTTTCTTTGCAGGTCCAACAACCTTTTTTTTCCTCACAGTACCCAGATGATGACCCAGACTACTGCATATGGATTCCTCCTGCAGGTATCAACCATTTCCTTACTGGTTTTAGTCTCATAACTGAGGAATCTTCCTAATAGGTCATCAGCATGTCCTTGTAAGCCCTTGAGAAAAAGCTAATTCAGGAATACTTCACCCAGAAGCTGATGTTTTGTGGTGTGTTATGCCCCGTGTTTGTTGTATGGCCATGCAAGTCCTGCAGTGAAATACAGACCATATCTGTAGTAGCTTCATGGCAATGGAGAGATACACCTGAAGTTTGTTTTTCAGTTTTGTAGCACCTCAGAGAGCTAACTGCATTCACACATGGTGGTATGATGATCTAGTTGAAGGACAAGCTCAAACGTTCCCTAGGGATAAATGCTCCAGCAATGTTAGTGTTCTCAGTTTTCACAGAAGTCTGTGAAATCCAAAAATGCTTCTTTGCAGTTTTTTTGTAAAAAAACATTGGAATACAAACACTGGGTCAGCTGTTTTGGAGAAAAGTCTTGATAATTATTTGGTGAAGGCACTGAATAATCGATGCATTTGTCCAACATATGTTAAACTTGAATAATTTTTTTATTTTTAGTTCCAGGATGTTTTTAGCTAGGTGAAGTTACTCTTAAACAGGGTGATGAATGTTCAGTTCCTTCTAAAATAGAAAACTCATTTTCATGCATTGAGGTTTTCAGAGTAAGTTCAAAGCTTAGCCTTCACTTCATAGATTCATTACTATAATTTTTGTAAGGCTGTTGCAAGGTTATAGAACTAAGAATAAATTCCACTGAAGAAAACTGTAATTTAGTGAATCATGCTTCAATGAAAAGACTGCACATCTCTGGCAAATGAATCCACAGGAACAGAATACTGGATTCAGGTCTGATCTGGGATAGTTAAGCAAGCTGTGTCCATAAGAGGGAGCTCTGCTTTCTGGCTCTGCCTGCTAATAAATAGTAAAACGTTCCTTCTAAGCTGGCATTATGAGGACTCCAGAAAAAAAAACCCAAACAAAACAGCCACAAAACCAGGAGTACCTGATGTAATCTTAACACTGTTAGTAAAATTGAAATGAACTGTAAGTGTAAATCAAAAGACACATTGCAATGTGCAGCCTGACTTTTTATCCTCTGTGCTTGTATGCCTGGTGCTACCTAGAGACTATTTTATACAGGGATACACATTTCTCTTAGATGAGGGGATAAAGGAATAATGCAACTCTTCCTCTTTGTCCATTAGGTCAAAGTGGTGATGGCAAGACTCATCTCAATGAAAAATATGGCTACTAAGCTTCCAGTGCCCCAGAGTACATCTGAGGCTTGAAGGACTGCTCTGCTTTGGACTCTTTCACTACACGTTAAATGAGGGATAAGAGACTTGAGTTTTCAGATGCTGTTTCAAATTCAAGGGCATCAGCAGCTGCTCTGGCTCCTAGCTCTCCCTGTGTGTCCTCTGTTTGTCTTCAAAATACTTTTTTAAACTAAAAGCCCACACATTCTTCTGCTTCTTTCACTTTTAGCCTTGTTTGTTGTTTTTTTTTTATTTGGCTTGAAACTGTAGGCTCATTTTTCCTTTTGTAAATAAAAGTAGACAAAAATGTTAAAAGAATACACATCTGTATACTTACAGGCTTGATAAAATTTATTCATGTTGGGTTTATACAATTAAAGTAAGAAACACCATGGTTTGTTTCTGTGGCTGCTGTTTGAAAATACTGTCATGGTAAACACAACCTAAAACTTGAGGGTTCTTTTTTTTTCCTTTTCTATGGAAAAAAGGAAAACTTATGTTTTGAAAAGGAAACTGTTTTCATTTCTCCCTCATGCAGCTGTTGAAATACCTGGTGTGGAGTGGACAGGAAATGGTGAGTGTACAATGTTATAAAGGTCCAGCAATGCCAAAGAACTGAAGAGGCTGGCACTGCTTATCTTGAGTCAGGGGGTAAGAGAAGAAGCAGATGGAAGGACATCCTGGAAAAGCCTGTAATGAAGCCTGTTCTTCTCATGTCACAACATGAGCAAAGTGCCATCGTAGTGCAGTTCAAGGCATGCTTGCTCTTAATTTATCACTAATATAGTTTTGAATGTCTGTCTGATTAGGCTGTGAAATTCTTTGCCATCAAAAATTGTTGGAGACACAAATGAGGTTCAAAGAGCAAACAGGCATCTTTATAGAGAGGTGACAAGTGGAAGCTTCTTGGAAGCTCCTGATGTTTTCCCTGTACCCCAGGGTCCATCAGTGCAAGCAGTCCCCTCCTGCCTCAGCAAGGACAACCCCTCATGGCAGTGTAAATGGAAGTAATCAAACAAAAGCAAAGGGCAAGTCCATGTCCCCCAGCCTTCTGAGCCTGCACATCACGTCCTCTTTGGGCTGGGGGGGGGACTGGAGAGAACAAGGGAGTGTGAGCAAGCTGGACTGTGCCCCAGGGCTATGGAGTCCTACCAGGAGGCCAGCAAGGGACTGCTAGGACCCTGGGAGCACTGCCCGACCTTCCTGTCCCTGCCCAGCCCCTCTGGGCTCTGACAGAAAAATGAATCTTTTCTGTTTGTTGCAGTTCAAGTCCAGCTTTGAACTTCTAAGCAGCACTTGGCACCTGTAGCCTCTAGCTCAGCAACATGGCCATCACTCCTCAGCTCACCTAAATGGTCTTTATCTGGGAACATCCCCTGGGTGACTCAGGATTGTCCCAGAGCCTATGCTGTGGTAAAGGCATGGTCATGCAGGATGTCTGAGGGTTTAAACGGCTGTAGGCACAACCATAGGAAAACTAGAAATGGCAGTCTTGCAAATCAAGGACACGCATCCTTTGGTGTTCTTCCACCAGCCAGTGGCTGCATCCTCATGGACAAATCACAGGAGGGCACGTCAGAAGCTGGGGTGAAGGGATAACCATACAACTCCTTACTTAACAGGCTCAAGCTACAAAACAGCATCTTTCTGCCTGTAATCTTCAGCATATGTAGCAGGGTTTTGTCTGCATCTGCACACCAGGCTGGGCAGCCTAAAGCTTCCTGCTTCTGGCAGAGGCATATCTTTATGTAATCCAGGGAAAGGCTGTTGCCTCTCTATTCAAAATGCCAGACCTCATAGGTTTCACAGCTGTAGCCCTTCCCCAGAGCTTTGTTCAGTTCCAGGGTGTACCAGACAACTGCAAGGGACTTCTATGCATCAGCAGCAGGCCTGGCAGGTTTCAGACAGGGAAAATAATAATTTTCCATTTATGCTCATGAGAAGCACTAGGGAAAAGAGCCCATGTAAGTACACCTTTATTTTTACCAGTCTAAAGTAGGTGGTCAGTGTATCTTTTCATCAAGGGCTGCTTTGTAGTACAGACAAATGGCATTGACCTGCTGCCAGAAAACACATCTCTGGGGATGAGGGCCTGGACAGTTTGGTCCTGGCTAAGACCATGAGCTCCCCATCTGTTTCTTTTCATAGCAGCTCACTTGTGCTCCCATCTGGATCTGATGGTAAACTCTGCTTTCGTTAGGCCATCCATCTTTCATTTCATTGTGTAACGTGAACACCCAAAGGTCGTCCCCAGTGGATGGTTCCAGTCATTTTCATGGTGGCATTCAATAAAACCGTGGAAAAAGCACCCATTCTATTTGAAAGTTGTTGTCCTCCCATTGCTGATCACTTTGCCACCCCAGAAGCAGTTTCTCACGTGATACCCAACAGCTGTGTAATGCATGACAGATTTGAATATTCTCCTTTTGGGCCAGGTATATATGTCATTTGTCAAATACCTTTTTCCTCCAATAAGAGCTATAAATCAGTACATGGACATGGGAGTAGAGGTCACCATATTACACAGAAAGGGATCTACACAGCCATAAAGCTTCACCTTTTCATCACTTTCTTTCTCATCCACTGTGCGACAGGCCATCACCATAATCCTATCTCTGTATGACCTGCAGGCCTTCCTCCAAATTTTTACGTCTTGCTGGCAATAGTAGCTCAGCTCTTCCTGTAAGTCAAAGATCTCCTGATGGTCTGTGTGCATGTCAAGAATTGCTTTTTTTTCCCTTAGGCACCACACTGTGCACCCTATAATAATCCTCTTGTGAAAGAGGGCCTATGTAACTCTGATTTTAAACAGTGTTTAAAACAGAGGAAATAACTTTTGCAGCCCTTGATACCCACAACTTAGGGAAGACTGCTTAGTTTCATGACTAAAAAATTTAAAGAGTCTATGAAAATGAAAATTCTGCTTGCACATCAGTTTAACACCCTGGGTAATTAATTGCAGACATGTTTTTTCTTTCAGAAGCTGGCTGACAACGGAGCAGCCATTATAGCCTCTGGCCTTAGAGAAGCATAGCTCTGAAACTTGTGTCATTAAGCAGCTGACTAAAGTCCATGTGTCTCCTTAAGCTCTCATTCTCCTTCAATTTTTCTTTGGATTCCTTCATCCCATGGGGCATCTGGCACTAACTCCATGGCAAAAATGTGCGGTTTCCTGCTGGTTTGCAAGGTCTTTTTTTTTCTAGATTTGATTTCTTTTGACCCAGCGCTGCTGCATTTTCTCTCCATTTCTTCCAAAAGCACAGATTAGAGCAAACAACCTCCAGATGGAGCTCACGATGCACAGACCTCACCACACCTGAGGTGTCCTCCGACCCAAGGAGGAATCCCGGCTGTACCTGTGGTTATGGTGAAGGATGCTTCCTGTTACTTACCTAAGGAAAACTGAAGCTACATGTAATGCTCCACTTTTTAGAAACGGAAAAGAGTATTCATAAGATTCTTCAAAGCCTTCAAAGGAGCAGAACACCTGTTTGGTTACCTGCTTGTCAAACTGGGTTTACAGCACTAAAAAGCTACAGGACACAGAAAGATGTCATTAACGAGCCACCCATCCTGTAGCAGCTTGCAGGCCGTGCTCTGGCATTCCCAAAGTGATTGTTTAAAGCTGCTGTCTCCTGCACAGAGGGCACGATTAGCTCGTATTTTCTTTGGAACATGTGTTTACCTCATTATCATACTTACTTTCCCCTGCTACAAAACTTCCAGTTCTGTATTCACCTAATAAATACCCTCAAATTTATGAGGCATCAATGCCCTAAGGCCCTTGAGCACCTAATGTTTGGGCAGCTGGCTGCAATTCTGTGCATAAAGAGTATATATTTTTGATACCTGTGTAGCATCACATTCTGCTGCTCTGAGGTACCGAATACACACACAGCACAGCTGTAGACTTGATACAGGGGGACATTTTTAGGTTTATTTTTTTACATTCTGAAAATGAAACGCTGTCTTAGGAGCTCTCAGTTTCATTTTCAGTGAAGTGAATGTGAGGTAAGACGTTAAAAATGTTCTTTAAGTCAAAGAAAAGATCTATATATCAGCCTGATTTGCTTAATTATGCTTTTAAAATGTGGAAGTGTTTTGTTGATTGTGCAGCTGTGTGGATGTATATGCAGGTGTATGCACACTTTCAACCATGAATATATTACTTTGTTCCTCCGCTTCGACCTGTTAAACCACTTGAAACTCAAGTTTATTCTTTTGCTGGATGCAGTCTGCTGAAACTGCAGTCTTAGGGCATTTTGAGCAGCTCGCCTGTTTATGCTGAGTACCTGTTTCTAATCCAGTTTCTTGTAACACCCAGAAATGAGATACGAAGGCTAAGCATGGCATATGATATGAATCCACCTGCAGGTGACTGCTCAAGGGAAGTCTAATGGAGATCAGGCTCATGGAACAGCAGATCAAAACTCACCTGTGCTGGCCCAAGCGATGAGGGTGCTTGGAAGATGATGAGGGTGCTCATTAGAAGGCTCACCAGCTCCCCCAGACCCAAGGCAAAGAGCTTCTCTTGTTGTATGGATCATGTTCATACCCCTGTACACAATGATAGAGGTATGGCCGACAGGCAGCGTGTGCAGTACTCTGGTTTAAGTGCAACACATGGACTCTGACAAAAATCGATGTTCGTGTGAACCAAAACTCTTCATACACAAGGAAGGTTTTAAGAGCTGGCATGTGTAATACAAACAGAGCAGACTGTGCTCCAAAAGGGCAGTTTCTAAACAGAAAGATTTATCCAGTGACTTCTTAGAGTTTCTTCTGTTTGGCAAGTGATCATTTTCTTTTCATGCAGAAGCCAGGGACTAGCAGATACCTCTTGAAGCCATCCCTTCACAATAGCTTTCCTGATTTAATTTGATCTTCTATCTTTCTCGCACCAGACTGTTTTGCTGCTGCTGCTGCTTCTCTGTTCCACTGTTGCTTTTCCTGTATATTGAATTCAGTTCAAGCTTAATTGTTTCCCATGGGACAGGACATCGTTGTGCTGAGCCTCTTCCTTTATTCATCTTCATTCTCGAGCCCAACTCTGCTTATCCATATGGCAAAACACCCCCTTCATACTTTTGTCCTGCTCCTGACCTGAGTTGCACAAGTGGTTCTGCTGGGAGTTGAACTTAACCAGAAACCAGCCTGAACCATTATTTTTCTCCATCCATCAAGCAGAAACTGAATCTTAGTTTGTATTTCAAAGTTTTGAGAGGAGCCTCCAATCCCAGTGGAACCTGAAACAATTTTCTGGGTTTGTTTTCTTTTGGGAAAGTAGAGTCAGGAGAGACACACACACTTGTCTCCTAGCTGCTCCTTTGGGATCTGTCACATCTTTCTTTCTGGGGGATCCATCTAGCACAGAACAAAGTAGGCAGTATCTGTGGCTGAACTGGGTTTAGGTCCATCTTGTGCCCTTACCTCTGCCAGGAAGGGCTGGCTCCCACCGTGGCAGCTGTCCTGGGCAGGAGCTGTGTTTGCCATCCGGGCAGAGCTGAGCAGGCTACTGGGGTCTGAGCCAGCAGTATGAAGTGGCACAACACTAAACAGCCGCTGCCAAATTTCTCCCTTCTTGTTGTCCCTCATCAGAGAGGAGCCAGGGAAGAGCTGAGATTTGCTTTTATGAATTTCTTCGGGCGGGAAATGACAGAGCTGTCAGCTTGTGATGGGGTGGGACGACACTTCTTTGCAAAAAGCCAGAGGATTATTTATCTGAAATCTCATAACTCACTCATTCATACCCTTATTCCCCAACGACAAATAATCACCCCACTCCCATTACACCTCTTCAAACAGCAATTCAGGCTGCTCCATGACAGCAAGGCAGTAACATCCTAATTGCTCTTACATGTGAGGGTAACTATAATGGGGTCTGTGGTGGAAAGATGATTTATTTTCCAGTGTTGAAAGCACAGCTGTAAGAACACAGACCTTCTCTGTGCTTTCTCCTGAAACAGCTCCCTTGGCTTCTCAGGTGTCTTGCCGCAAGACAGATGAAACTCTTTTCTCCCTCCAAATTAGCAGATTTGCCTGAGAACTGTCATCTGCTCTTGCAAAGCAGTTAGACAAGGAGACATGTTGTGAAGCACTGATGCACTGCACGTTCTCCTCGACTGCTCAAAACACACAGACAAGTATTAAACAGTTTAGGCTCTGGCCCAAGCAGAATCAGCTACTGAGATTGCACCCTGACCCACTCCCAATCTCTGACTTCCCTATGGCATTTACCTCTTGCTGCCCAACACATCCAGCAGTAAAGTGTGGCTAATTTCACACAAATGCAGCTGTACTCGGTGAGTGAAACCCTGATCTCTCTGAAAGACACTGGCAGTACATGCAGGACCTTTGTGAAGAGCTTTGTTAGCCAGGTGCAACCAAGTGTCTCCTCCCCCCGGAGATGGGGTTGGTGTTTGGAGTGGGAGGGAGAGAGGGGAGGATGATCAGATCTCTCTTGTGTATAAAATGGCAGAATTTAAGATACGCTTCAAATTACTACCAAAAAATTGTCTATATACTTTGATAGGCCACTGAAAGCAAATGGGCAGGACATACAACTTTGTTATGCCAAAAAAATTATGCTGGTTACCTGTTATGGCACTGGGGTAACTAAAATCCTCTTGGAATAGACCCTGGTTGTTCTCCAAAGACAAATGTGAAGATGTGCTCTTCTTAGGGTAGAGCGTAATGGTGAGAGGTTACAGCTCTGACTGTATGATTGCTTTCATGTTATAAAATGAGAACAGCATGAATGAAAAAACCTCTAACGTCAATTAGGGAGAAAATTGGCTGGGAGGTCCACAGGTACAGATAGATTAATCTCCCTTTACCTCTATCAGAAATAGATTCCGTGCCTGTGAACACTAGCCATATATTTCTCTCTAATCATCCTTTCACAGGCTAGGTCGCACCAGCTGTGGTGTGTTCAGGGACAGAACAACTATGAAATCCTGAGCAGCTTTCCCAGCAAGAAGATTGTTTCACAATCAAGCAGCTTCATCATTTTTGCCTCTGTGCTGGGAGATAGTTTGGCCTCATTCTTCTCATGGCTCTAAGCCCAAGACATATGCAGCTGTGCCCAAGCAAGTCCTTTGTTCAGCAGGATTTGATGATAGCTCATCTTCAGTCCTATAGTGCTGATCTGTGGTGGCTACATACAGAAAGAGAGGCAGAATATCTACAAACAATACTGAGCATCTGAAAGCAATAGTTATCTTGTCTAAAAATTATATAAAATCTCCAGCAAATTGGATTTCATTGTTGTATCCTGCCTCCTCTTTATCTAGAAATTGTCAAAATGTGTCTTGCATGACAGTAGGGTTAACCCAAACCAGTTGAACTCTTTTAATAATGGCTTGTCTTCCTTTCTAATAGCTGCAAAGACCTGCTTAATGTTCTGTTGTGCTTTTTAACAAGCATCCAGTGTCAATGGGACTTCATTAAGGAGGGTTTTATTTAACTGTAGTTCTTGCTCCAATTTGTGTTTTGTAATAATCATGCTTAAAGAGGAAAGAAATGTCATGTCCTAAGCCATGAGGGGGGCATGTGTCTAAATAATACAAAGGAACTAGAGCTGTGCAACAGCAGGAGAAGGAAGAAAGTGCCAGATCCTCCCCACAGTCACTTGGAGCTTACTAGAAACAGGAATAGCTGCACTGGGCCAGAGCAAGGCTCCACTTGCTTGTTATCTCTCAGATGCCCAGAGGAAGGACAAAAGAAATCTTGTGTGTGTGTGTTTGTATGTGTACACGTGTGTCCACAGATGTACTCATACGTGTGTATGTCAGACTGGCCTCAGAGGTGCACGGGGGTAGGACAGAGGCAGCAGTCACAAGGTGCAGGAAAGAAAATTCCAATCAGGAAAATTTCTTCACATCTGGAAGGGCTCAGCACTTAACTGGACAATCAGGTTGGGCTGTCTTTCCAGGGATTAAACATGATCACCTCCAGAGGAGTTTTCCAGCCTGAATTATTCTAATTCATATATATGTGTATACATACACATGCACCTTCACACATAGACTTTTAAAATATATGAAGATACATATATGCATGTATGTGGCACATTCCCTCTTCATATTTTGCATGCAAAACTGTAACTTTACCTGTTGCACTGCTGGCTAGTCTTTTCAGGGAAAAGAGAGAAGATCTTTGGGACAGGACCCTCCAAACACGTGTTGAGCAGTGCTGTTCGTGCAAATTACTCCTGAACTGAGTAGGGTTCCTGGCCTGGGCCATTCTCATGAAAAGGTGTGCAAGACCTGTTTTAGAGCTACAATCTAAAGTCAAACTAGACAAATCATGCTACAGAAGAGATTACCCGGCTACGTGACCAGTTAAGATACTGGATCTTTCCTTTTTGAGCCTGAGCAAGTGTTTGACCAATGGATAAGGGTGGATGCTGTGGAACTGGAAGGTCAGATCCTGGGGAAAATGATGACTTTTCTTCTGTAAGGAATGATAGTGTGAAATGAGCACTGTGCATGAGGGAGTGAACGGGCTGCTGTCTCTTAAGCTCTGGTTTTAGTTCTTCCTTTGGATCCTATTACCTTTTGCACAGAAACTAGTTTATTTCTACATTCTGCTTCAGCCTAAAGCAATTTATAAGTCTGGTTCTTCCCCTTTTGAGCGTGTGGGAGGCTTTTATTTCAGAATCCTTCAAATAACCAGATTCAATTTCACCCTCATAAATTTGATCTCCTACACACATCCCCTTACTAAATAAGCAAATATTTTTCCTAAAACCAGTTTGGCTTATTCCTAGGTTGACCTTTTGTCAACAAAACATGAAGATATTATCATGATTGGAAGAACTTCTCTCAGGCCTATAAACTGTCAAAAGGAAAAGGGGAGAGAGGAGGAAGGAAAGGCTGGGGCTTAGAAACCTCATTTTGGAAATGTCAATTGGGCAACCAAATAGCATGAATCATAAAAACAGTGAAAGAGGCAAAGAGACAATGTGTGAACAGTTATTGCAGTGAAAGAGCTGGTAAATAATTATATACTTAACAATCTATCCATTAGGCTGGGAAACGATATTTCACTTAGTCCCGTGGCACAGCCAGGGGTTTTCCAAGCAGCAGGCTGGGTTCAACTGGAACAGACTCCTCAGGCCAGGCACGGCAGGGGGATGACACTGGGCTGCCTTGCAGGGGTCCTCAGCTCGTGTACTCTAATGAATGGCTCATGCCAGCTTTGCCAGGAGGGGCACCAGGGATGCATGGGGTCCCTCCTCCAACCCAAGTGTGGCTGCCAGCCTGGTAGGGAATTTTCATGTGCCACAGGTGAGGGAGAAGCTTCTCCCAGGTGCCTGTCACCTTCCTTTGCCAGCAAAATTAAAGGTAATGGATGTTTGCTCTTCAGTGCCCCAACAGGAATTATCTTGGTCAGGAGTGCAAGTCCTGCTGCCTCCTCCAGAAGTCTTCCAGAGGACATCCAGACCTCTCCTACCTCTGCTGGTTCCCAGAGGTCCAAGCATATGGGTTTGACCCATGCAGTGGCAGGATTCCCCAAAACAGCCAAGGGCACAAGCTGGACTCTGTTTTTCATTTCCTCATCCATGCCCAGGCAAGGGTCAAGTGAGGAGAGTGATTGGACACAACCTTTTCAAGCAAGCTGCTTCATAAACCTAAATAAAGGCTTTTCCAGAAGCTGAGAAATGTTCTTCCCATGACTTTTAATGTAAATGAGAAGAAAGGCCTGGGGAAGCGCAGAGAAATGGTTCAGTAAACTCTAGAGTGGCATAATCCCTGCTTGGGAAAGCTTGCTACTCATCTTACAGGACCTCAGAAGCAGCAGGAAGGGATGACCTATCTCAGTGACCTCTCTTGGATGTGCTTTCCCAGCTGACTCAAACCCCTCTCATCACAGCAGCATGGATTGGCAAGTATGTGCTGTTGGGGAACCAGGAAGGACCCACCACCAAAAGAAGTCCCTTTTCAAGGGATTGAGAGGCACTTGCATGCTGACAGAGTTTTCCTAATCAATCACTGACATCAGCCTTCTGGATCAACCAGCAGCTGCTTTTCCTGTGATACTGACTGGGTAGAGAAAGCCAAACACAAAGGCTTAGTGGATAGGACAATCCAGTCCAGGCTATGGCATCCTGGAGCAGTCTGGGTGTCACTCTGTTCACGGAATCATCCTTTCCTGAGCTTTGCCTGTGAGTCATCCCCTCTCTTCTGGCAGCACAGGCTGGCTCTGTGAGGCATGGCTGGCCAAAGCATGGCAAGTGAAGGAGAATAAATGTGATGAAATTCATTGTGGAGTCAGGTTAGGTCTGTTCCACGGAGAGAAGTTTCTTCCTTGTAGCAAAGCACCACAAGGAAGAGGCAGCTGGGCAGCCATGGGGTCAGGCAGGGCGGTGGCTGTTTGAGCTGAAGTTGCTCTGACCTGCTCCCATCTTTTCCTCCTTGCCTCAGACAAGCTGCACCCCGGACTAGCCCCTGGGCATCACCACCACCAGTCACGTCATCAACTTCAAAATAACACAGGAGAGTTGTTAAAGAACCAAATGGTGAGCGTACAGTGCTGCACTAGAGGGTCAAGATATCACCAAAAGTACACTCAGGACTGGGTGTAGGGCAGATAGTGCCCATTATCAGCTGTGGTCAGTGAAGTGACAGGAGTCTGTCCCTGCTTTGGTGTTCCAGCTTGCCATGCTGGATGTCTCCCTGCCATCATAGAGGATAGAGAGGATGGGGAGATGAGAACACAGTTCTTAACAGATTTAGGGAAATGCTGAAGCTGTAAATCAAGATCTTCAATGCATTTCATCTCCTTCCCTTTCAGTACTCAGCAAGAAAATAAATGCATACCCAGGAAATAAGGAACAGATGCACAGGCGCATCTTGGGACACATAAATTAGCATGGAAGTAAACGGGCAGGCGAGAGTAGCAATAAAGGGTAATTAGACCACACAGGCACCACCAGCACGGGACTGTATCTCCAAATATTGCCAGCACCCAGAAGGTCCACAGCAAAGTGAACTCTTCCATTTCTTGTGGTTACAGTCCAAGGCCAGGATGCTGACTATGAGAACCTGGTGCTTTGATGACTGGATGGGTAGTGATGCTCCCCAAGAATAAACAATCACTGAGGGAAATGAAATAGAAACAGAGAGAATGCCCTGGTTCCCTCTTTCTGGGGCAAATTCCCTCTTCCCACAGAAACCAAGCTGTGAAACCAGAAAGAAATTAGGGCAGGTGTTGGAAAGCCATTGTAACCTGTAGCTGCTCTTGGGTTTGTGACCAGCACGGTCATATTCCACCCTGTATGCAAAAAGGTATTTTTTTCCTACTGAATCTATTGAGTTTGAGACGTTTCTCCCTTGCCCCAGTGCTCCATAAGCCCTTACTCGGCAGTGTCCCAGAGCACCAGCCTGCAATGCTGTGCAGAACACAATACTGCAGAACCCACAGAAATGAGTACAGCCCCAATGAACTCCTCAAAGGCCAGCAGCAGTCCTTAGGTCCCATGGAGTCTTGAATGGCAGAGCAGAGTTTGACTCTGAGCACCTGGAACACCTCAGGACCATGTGCTTACCATGCTCCCATCCTGCTCTCCTGGTTTCTGCCTTGAAAACATTAGACCAGCATCTTGTATGTGCTTTACTCAAAGGTCTGCCCAGCCTTTCCTGAATAAACCGAAGGCATCCTATGGCACAGTCACCACAGTCATTTGTAGTTAGGCCCAGGTAAAAGAGAATCTCAGCTGTGAGTGCCTGTTTATTCCTCTACATTCCCCAGGTTTGATTGCATGCACTGGACTGCGAATGCAGGAGGTTATGGTTTGTATTGCACTTTGCATATTTGCTGAGCACTGTTGGATGCCTGGGAACTGCATGGACTGCAGGCTGGCAAGGACTGTGCTGTGTCAGAGCACAGAGAGATGGCCTAGGGACACCTGAGGTGCTACCACTGTTAGGAAATGGGAAAAAACAGCACAGTGCTGTGACACAAACACAGCAATACCTGCACAGCACTTCTGCAGGAAGGGCAGCTCTGCCCATCAAGCACTGTGGGACAGCTGACCCTCTCAGGTCATCACAGCCCACCAGAGCTCCCAAAATGTCCTCACTGCTCTACTGGGCCATGCTGGTTTCCTCCATACTCAGCCATTCAGGCAGCTTGTTTCCCGACATGCTCAAGGACTGAGATGGCATTTCTTCATCCAGAACCATCTGCACGTTTCCCCAAGGTGCTGTTTGACATGGGATTTTGCCCAAGGCCTCACTTGCTCCAGATAAGTGCAAGCTTCTTTCCAGTGAGACCAAAGCATTTGCTTAATATTTGAGTTAATTCCTGTGTTCCCCAGACAGGGCAAAGATCAGGCACTTGGAACAAAATATCTGTGCAAGACCTCCCTTCCAAATTACAAGTGACAGAAGCATGCTTTTTCTTTTACCCCTTCCCTCCAACCACAACACATATTGGTCCTCCTTCGTCTGTCATTTACCTCCACTGGACCCTGTTTTTTCAAGTCCTAGTGGCATTCTTTTCTCCTGTCCTGTCCTGTCCTGTCCTGTCCTGTCCTGTCCTCTCCTCTCCTCTCCTCTCCTCTCCTCTCCTTCGCTCTCCTCTTTTCTCCTGATGTACATTGCACAAATCATCTGCCCACACAGGCAGTAGACCATCAGGCCTCTAGAGTTATCATGCTCTTTCATGAGCTGCCTGGAGAACATTCTGGTAGGGCATTGTAGGCCGTCCTTCAGTGGTCAAGCACTTTGGTGGGGTGTTGGTATGAAAGCCTTCACAAGTCAACAAGAGAAATCTGAAAGCAGCACCAAATCATAGAATGACCTTTAAAGGTCACCTAGTCCAACCCCCCTGCAGTGAGCAGGGCTATCTCCAACTAGCTCAGGCTGCTCAGAGCCTGACTTGGTGCTGACCATGATGGCCTGACGCTGGCCATCTTCAGCACAGTGCTGTGTGCAGGCAGGAGGGGTGTGGTACTTCCCACTGTCAGAAGAGCATTTTCCTCCATGTCCTCCAGCCTTTTGGTGGGGGAAATATTTTTTGTTTCCTTCATGTCTCCAGATCAAAAGGACTATTTCCCCTCCTGCCAAACAGACCATCTTAATGCACATGCATTTTGTCTCAGAAGTCACTTCCCTGAGCAGCCTGCTCTGGTGAGTCTCCCTCTTTCATCACAGGGCAGCAAGAACGGAAGAGACCTGGGTTGTATCTAGTCCTTTGCTGTCACAGGCAAAGGCCAAAACTAGGCCATAAAGTCCTCTGCAGAGACTCACCCTTAGCTCCATGGAGCTGTTCCGGGGAATGTTTGGTTAGTAAGAGTAATATTTATGTTAAGCATGAATGAGAATCAAACATCAAGCACAGGTTTCAGTTCTGGTTTGGCATTTCCTGAGCAAAATCCCAACAACATATGAAGTCTTTAAAGCTTTGGGTTTGCATTTCACACACTCTCTCATGTGAGTGTGTGCCTCCAACCAGGCTATCTTGGTATTCTGCAGTGTGGCAATAACAAGCTTGCATTTAGCTGAAAGACCCTGCTCCCCTGTATCACCCACTGAGTGGGTCCCACGGTGCATGACTGGCTATGGAAAGGTTTCTAGAAATCACTCAGGGTCCTGCTGAGAAGCAGCCACCTCTGAACATATTGCAGCACTCACTGAATGGCTTCCAACAATGTGAGAGCTTCATTTGTGAGACTCCTAAGGAAATTGCATCCAGTTGTCATTGCAAAAGAGGGAATTTAAGGCATGCACAATGTAATTATTCCCACTGGGAGCTGCCAAAAACAACAGGGTGGCACCCCATTGCTGGGGGGGCGGAGGAGCGGGGGAGAAGCTGTAGAATATCTCCTGCTGTGTGTAGCCGGGACTTTGATGTCCTATCTCCTCTGAGCACAGCCTATCCCCACAGCCTCTCAGGCCCTCCCAGTGCCACAGGAGAGCACCAGCTGGGCTGGAGGCAGAGGCGAGCCCCACCAAGAAGCCACAAGCTGTTTGGCTGCCTCATGTGGGAGCAGGGACCTGTACCCTGGCAGGAGCAGATGTCTCAGGGTAAGGCCACCAGAAAACGGTTTGGAAGGTCAAAATTTCATTTACAACATCTTATCAGCAAATCACCTAGATCCAAGTAGGCATTTAGGCACCGAGTTCTCGATTTAACAGGAAATTGGACGTCTAAACATTTTTGAGGACCTGTATGTAAAATGAGACTAACAGCACCTCAGATTTTATGGAAGGTACTTCTGAGGTGACAGAAGCTCTGCCTGGTGAGGTGGGCAGCACTGGCAGACACAGAGGGGCACTGCTCTCCTTCACCAGGCGCTCCCCAGCCAGGACTAGCGCAGGAGGCTCTGTGCCGCCACCGCTGCTGCCCGGCCACCCAGAGCACTTCCCATCAGTGCTCACAGGCCACAAGGCCTCTGCCTCGGGTGGCTCGCTGCTGTTGCAGAGGTCCTGATGCAAGGAGCCCAAGACAGCCATCGCTGGGTTGTCGGGCTGGAAAGGCCAGGGAAAGCACATATCTGTATGCTGTCCCAAGCTTCCCCACCACCCTCTGGGCTCTGCAAAACATCTTCAATTGTCACCAGAGTTTGAAAAGACCCAGGAAGAAAAACCTGGATCAAATCTAGGCTTCATTAATCTGTAAAATGTCCTTTTTTCTCTACCCAAGCTCTTCTCCTCCCAGTGTACAAAGCAAAACATAGCGAAGAGCTCTGGGGGAGGCTGGGCCTGGAAGAGGCTCAAAAGAACCTAATCTCATTCTTCTGTGTATGTTTTTGCTTTGTAAAGACTTTTGTATACGTTGTTGCTCCAGATGTCAGCAGCAGAAGGGAGCAGTCAGGCTGCAGGCGACAGAGCAGCCACGGGAGAGGGATGTCATGGACACACTGCCCAGCCAGGGGGCATCCCGGCAAAGGTGGCATCGCCCTCACTGTCCCCACGGCAGCACACAGCTCCACGGGCATTCGCAAGCCTATTCCCAGCACTGACCCTGCTGGTTTGAAAGACAGCCTGGCCACTGTTGTGAAGAGCAGCTATGTCTCATCTGCTCTCCCATGAGGAGGAGTGCTCAAGGGAAACCACTGGATGGGTCTGAGCAATGGCTGGAGCTGGATGTCATGGGCGTGACATTGTCCTACCAGCTGCCAGAATGAAGGAAGAGTAACACAAACAACCGGTTGTGCAGTGAAATGGCCAAAGCCCACACTGATTAATCTCCAGCATCAGCTCTAGATTTCAGTAGTTGTTTTGATCTCTGTGTTAAATAACACCAGTGCCTTACTGAAAGTACATTTGCAGAGGTTTAACAGCAATTAAATGCATATGTACCTCTTGCATGGGAGCTGAGCTTCCCTGAATATGGTTTCAATAATCAAGTGGTATTTTGTTTACATGCTGTAATTATGATATTAAAATCTGTACCTAAACCTCACTGGAGACAGATTTTTTAGTACATGGCAGCCTTTGCAATGGACAGCAGGATGCAGAGGTAAAAAGTGACAAGATGCATGTGGGGTGAGAACTCATAAGGTTACCCAACACCACAAACACAGCTGAGTGGGGTTCCTGGCATCCAGCAAGATGGGCACAGCTCCCAGCTCTTCAGCTGAAAACTACTGGATGGCTGGCTGGAATCCCTGAAAGACGGGCACCAGCAGGAGACTTACTTGGGATGCTCTGTCTCCCAACAGGGTCACAAGATGGATGAAGTATTTATCTTTATAGCTGTGGCTGTAAGATTCAGCTAGGGCTCACGCTTAGCATGAAGATTATGCTCCTCTCAAGTGATAGGATGGAGGATGCCAAATCTTAGCCCTTTAAATTTGTCTAGGCCTGCTAGGTAGGGTTCAGAGTTGCACAGGGGAATTCACCATTTGGAGTAAAGCTTTCTGGAGAACCAGAACCACAAATCAAACACAACGTACTCAATACCATCTCTGGCTCAAAAGCCTTCAGCACTTTCCCTCTCTGGATTTGTATTTCCCTCCTTGTGCTGTCTTCTCAACCTGCAGTGTAAGCTTTTGGAGAAAGGCGCTCGGTTGATAACGAAAGCTTGACGCAGAGATTTTGCCTAACAAGCCATAGCCAGTGCCCCAGTGAGGACATATCCAGCATATTTAGCCCAGGAGATAATCAGTAAGAGGTGGTGAGGAGAAGTATTTGAGATCTTGTATTTTCCCTCAGTTATGAATGTGGACAACCTCGCCCCATTCCATGGCAAAATCAGATCATGATGGTGGGAACAAACCTCCATCTGCCCACTGGAATGGGGAGAAAGAGCTCAATGTAGGCAGGTAAAGGTGAAAAGAAGTTGTGTTTCCATGCTTTTCATCTCTCCACCTCACAGCCCTTGCTCTTCCCAGCCACCTCCTACCAGCACCCCAACTACACTGCAGAAAGGAGTGACTGGAGGCTGCCTGGTTGGGATGTCCTCCTCCTCCAGCGTCAGCCGAGGGATTTGGTGGGGAAGGTCAGTATGTAAGTAGTAAGTGAGGGCAGAAGCTCCAGACAAAGCCCCTGCATGGGCCCAGGCAGTGTAGGTGCATTCTGTGCCTGCCCACAGCACCATCACAGCTGGTGCCTGGTCAGATCCTGCCAGGGACATGCCAACCTTGCCATGCCAGTAAGCTGGACACCATGGCCCAGGCTCTCTGGGCTGTGTTATACGACCAGCCGAGCAGGATTCCAGTGACTGCTCTTCTCTTTAAAACCTGTGGCCACAAAGGAGAGTTAATTTCTTTGTCATGTGTTGAGTTGATGAATTTCCTCCAAGCAGAGGAGCTGCGGGAAGAGAAACAGTCAGGGGCTCAGATTAAACGGTACCTCCAGTCCTAAAAGCGAAGCAGATTTGCCTGTAGTGAGTTTTCCTTTCCAAAAGCTGTGCCTGGATAATCTCAGTTTCTACCTAAGAGATAGCAGAGCTGTCAGGACATACTGTGTACGGCCACACAAGAAAACACAGACGTGACCCCTTGGCTCTTAGGAACAAATGTAAGGGGGAGGGGAGAAAAAAACTAGCAGGGCAAAGAAAGCAACCCAAATTCATACAGCAAACAAATGTAAGAGCTTCTATTTTTACTCAGTAATCTACATGCCTGGCCACCTTCCTATTTCTTCCATTTTTAATCTACAACAAATATCTCTGAACTGTGCTGAGACAATAAATCTGGGGCCCTTTGAAGACCTTGGGCGGCAGTGCAATAACGATACACTTAATAAACTAAACATTTTAGAGATTCATTTTCCCTTTGATCTGCAGCATGGTACCCCCACTGCATGCATGTGCAGACCCCGACGCACGTGCATGTCCTGCTGAACCCACCATGCCATGGGAGGTTGTTCCCCCACCACTGGTGATGGACATGAGAGAGGTCATGGATGGCTGTAACACACAACATGCACCCACTCAGGGATGCACATGTGAGCAGAGCTCCTTTCGTAAAAGGACACTGTCAGAGATGTGACCACTCCAACACTGGTAAACAGCGGAATTTAAGGCCACAGTGGCAGAATTAATTGTTCGATGGTAGGGGCAGGAAGTGGTTATAAGAAATAGGGTTTGTTTATTTTTAAAGCACAGTGAGAGAAGAGGAAAGGAACTTTATTGCATGATATCTTCCTTGTACCCGCAGGAACCTCAGCAGGGTCACGTCCATGAGATCTACTATGCAGCCTTCAGCCCCTGAACCAGTAGAGTAAGTGAGGGCAAAAGCAATTTGTCATCCTTTGTGTAAGCCTGCACGAGACACTTCGCCTGTGGGGCTCATAGACAATTGTTGACAGTGGAAAAATAATGAGGCACTGATCACTTCACCACTCTAGTGGCTCTATAGCTGAGTCCACTATGGCCTCCCACAGCTATTGAGCTGAAAGGATGCAGAGCATTTATGAACTGCACATTACTCACCAATGCATCACCCACTTAATTCCCAAATACAGCGCCCCTGGGACAGCAAAATTGCTGTAGATTAGTGAGGAAAAGGGATCTCTAAGCACAGCAATTTGGGGCAAGAAATAAAAAAATCCACAGCTCAAAGAAAGAGAGTGAAATTCGGCCGTGAGAGGCGTGCGTGGCCCAGGCTCATATTTCCTGGTCACAGAAATGTGAAGGCCCTGTTTCATCAGCTCAGTCTCCAGGGTCAGTGCTCACAGAGCTCTGTCACAGTAGGCTAGGGAGATCAGTCCTAGCCAGAAAAGAGGTGGTCACATCTGGACACACCCCGGCCTCTTCTCGGAAGACTCTCGACCAAAGGCCAACCTGGATCAAACCTCTTTGACTTACATGAACTGCCAGGATCATGGTAGGATTGAAGACATCCATGAGCTTGTCACCGACGCTGCAAATAGATCAGCTACAGCACTTGCTGTGTGATGTGTATGGAGATCCTGAGGAACAGACAGCAGGTTGCTGCCTGTCATTCTTACTCATTTTCTGGATAATCCAGCCACTTGCTACCCTGCCATTGTGCAAGCATCAATTCAAACTCCAGAATACCAACTTCTACTGCTTTTTTGGATTCATTCCTGACACCTATGCCCAAAATGGTTGAGCTGTCACCAGGAGGTTTCCCCTCGCCTAATTGATTGTGGGGAAGAGCTGCACCAGGCACGTGCAGCTGTGGGGCCAGAAGAGCAGGGCAGTAGCTGCAGCATATTGAATCAACAGCATCCTCCAGCCCCTGCACTCCAGAAACCAAAGGGAGGACAAAACCCAATCGTTTGACACAAATTAATTTCCTGCAAAGACTTCAGACTGAGTTAAAAGCACACACGAGTGCACACACGCAGAACCCAGACCCTGAAACCCGACCCGGTGCAAGATGCAGTGAGCCAGCCTGACACGGAGGGAACTGGGAAGCTCTCCATCCCTGCGGGAGGCGGATGCGAACTGTGCTGCCCCTCATTGGTCTGGGTCGGCAAGCGGAGAGAAACTCCAGTATTTGGACAGATGCAGGTCTGTGTCACAGGCAGAAGGGCTGAGAAAAATGCTGATCCTCCGCTGCCCACTGTGGATCCCTCCATAATAATTTTCCAGGCTCCTTTTAGCCATCTTAGAAGGGCTTGTTCTCCAGCTGCCTCTCAGGCCCCTCTCACACTACGTCTTCTAATCATGAGGATTGTCAAAGCCAAGCTTCAGGCAATTCTCCCAGCCAAAATCAGAAGAACCTTCCTAAACTGTAAGATTTCTTTTTAAAGGATTGAGGTCTTCAGTTTGCTTTCTTGCTGTGAAGGCTATATGCAAGCTCTCCTCTCCCCTCAGGAGCCCTGTTGTCATCGCTTTGAGGATGTGAGAGATGAGAGCCACGTGTAAGCACAGCACTCCAGGATCTGGAGCTTCAGGAGTATTCAAATGGCAAACCCCGAGGAGAGGGGGTAAGTTTGCCTCTGGTGTCTCAGATCACACACAGGGCTGGTTGTACAGCGCCTGGGAGTGGGTGGGGGTGGCCGGGATGTTCCCCCAAGCAATTCATTCTGCTTTCAGACAGTTCACATGGAGAATAAGTATGGGACTAAACACTGGCTACACACTCTGTACAGCTTAGAATTTAGGGGTCAGAGGAGCTCAGAAATTAGGGCTGGAAAAGCCTATGGGAGGCTGTTTAGTCCACCACCAGTCCAAAGAGTGCATCAGCTATTGCTGCACTGCTTCTGACATGTTTTTCCAACCTCTCCTTTGAGATACATCCACCAATGGATTTCCACCACTCTTTTATCCATTAGCAGGGATGACCTAGGACATGTTTAACAACTTAGGCAGGGAACAGAGAAAGTAAACCCCAGAGTGACTTTACTTTCCAGGATGAGAGAAGAGAAGAAAGTCAAACAGAAGTAAGGAGATGGATGGGAAAGCTGAGAGGAGCCACAAAAAACTGCCAAGATTTTGAATTTTGTCTCCTTCCACCCTCCAAGAGCTACACAAAGCCCAATCCTCCTCTCACCACATCTGGGGGCTCGAAAGGCTTCCAGATGGTCGATAAAAGAAGAGTCAGAGCCACATCAGCACCGCATGAGGTCACATCACCCCTGGGAGGTGATGCATGAGACCGTGACTGTAAACCCCCATCTCCGTCACAAGCCAGTGCTGACCCCAGGAGTAAGGTTATTTTGGGGAAGACACAGCCCCAGTAAGTGGCACTGCTCTCTGCCATCCAAACAGCCTCTTGAGGTTGTCAGGTGTTGGTGGTGCCCATGCCAGGGCCTCAGTGCTGCAGCAGCTCTCCAGCAGTTGGCTTGTTGCAGTGCAAGGTTCCAAGCCTGTTACAGACCCATAAGAGCAGAGCAACTCCACTCGGTACAGTTCAACATTACCACTGCTGTTGATCTTGGCGTATTATTTATCCATCTCCCGAGCCATAAATTTCCTTCCTGGACTCCGTGACTTGCTTTATAACCGTGCTCTTTGCGCTGAGACTGCAAAGGCCTGGGGACAAGACCTTTGCCTCCACACTTTCTATTTAGGGCCATGCAGCTTTATGACACTAACAGAAAGAGTAACTTCCCAGATGACTTTGCAGCCATCACAGAAGTTTTTTTGAAACGCTACTTTTTTGGCTACTCAGAAGGTCACCGATAAGAGCAGGGATAAGTCTCAAGCCCAAGCTGCTACCTCATGGGGAGGAGGAGATCCTGGTAGCTCACTTGCAAATATGGCCTACAACAAAGCATAAACTCTTTCCCATGTTCTCCCACGGCATGAAATTCCCTCTCAGAGTCTCATTACTTGGCCTCTGTCTCCCAAGTTTGAAGCTTTTAAGGAGGTGAGTAGCCCCACCACATTATCACTGGAGGCTCAGCTGCCTGCACAATCTCTGCACCAAGCTTTGGGAGCTCAAGGGAGACCAGGGTTTGCACTGCACATGTTGGTGTTTGACTCAGAGAGGCCCGGAGCTTGCCAGCCCCCTGGCTTGTGCATCAGGATCAGCATCAGTTGACGCATGCTCCAATCCCCATCCCAAAGTCAATTGTCCCCACCAGCCTTCTTGCTCTGGACCTCTGCAAGGGTCACTTTTCATTGGGGTGAGGGAACCTCAACAATGCTTTCCATCCCTGCCTGCCTCAGCTTGGCGGGGTCCCTTGAGTGCGCCATGAAAGGAGAGGCACATCTGGGCTGGATTACAGGGTGTGCAGTGGCTTTTACAGCTACAGATTCCTGCATGTGTTTCTGAGCAGGACATACGTGCTCAGAGATCAGAACACAGAGAGCCCCCAGGGTTGAGGGCCCTCATTTATATAAGTCATTCTAGGTTGC
The DNA here is from genome assembly GCA_013398055.1 of Ifrita kowaldi. NCBI lineage: Eukaryota > Metazoa > Chordata > Aves > Passeriformes > Cinclosomatidae > Ifrita > Ifrita kowaldi. The sequence continues at coordinate 125,639 of VZRS01006705.1, forward strand.
CCCCTCTTTGGAGGGCTCAGCTATGGACACCTTGGCAGGCTGGGGTCGGTGGGAGGAGATGTTCTGGTCGATGCTGTGGCTGATGCTTTCTCACTGGGCACAGAGAATTACTTTCTTTCGAGAACAGAGGCCAAATGGAGGGAATCATTTATACCATTGAGAAGTGGGTGTAACACTGCAATTTACTGGCATATTGCAGCCACAGAGGCAGTGACTTCGCATGGATAAGGAGAGCTGTGAAGAAAACAAGGGAGGAGGCAATGAGGCTGAGAGTAAATCCACAGAGATCAATAATGTTACATTAGATTTACGCCAGTTAGTAAACCAAAGGTTGTGGTCTGCGCTCTGCAGCACTGGTTTATCACAGCTCCAGATTTTACACCACGGTCACTGCAAGCAGGATCCGTTCCCTGAGGTTTTAGAAATAACCTCTTTCTCTCAAAACCCTTTTCCTTAGCTGTCTGTGGGTTGAGAGAAAGAGACAATGATGTGTGGATGGAAAAACAATAAAAAAAAAGAACTAAATTAAAATTAAAACGCAGCAAGGCTCCAAAGAATTTACAGATGTCTCTCCTCTCCTTCCCCCCCTGCTTCTCCGTGGTCAGCTGTAAATATTTATCTGGCAGGCTGCAGTGAAAGGCATGGCCCAAAACACTTAATCACAATTCCAGCATGGCTGCCCTCCAGAGCACCCCAAACTTGGGGGACGGTGTTTTTTTTCTGCAGCATTGCTAGAGGAAGGTACTTCTGTCTTTATGCAGGCAAACAAGCACCTTCAAAAGCAATTCATAACATCTCCAACATGGGCTGCTGGGTGCTTTGTTTGTCTTCTTCTTTGGATTTTTTTCTTTTTAAAGAGCCTGATTTTCTTTTTTAACCTGAGTGGCAAAGGTGGGCAAGCCCTGTCACCCCACTGTCAGCAGCAGTCTGGTGCTGATAGACAGGCAGAAGAGGAGTTGAAGTTGGACTCGATCAGTGAGGAGGTTTGGGAAATATTCCCCAGAATCAAAGGAATCATTGTATTTCTGTAATTCACCTCAAACTGCTCCACAAGCATTGATCAGACCTGACCCTATCTCCCCTATGAAGGGTGGCTGTCTCCAGCGTGGAGCCTTGGCAGCTTCCAGGGGTCACTCGGCAGAAATTTGGGACAAGTGGAAGCACTGCTAGAGGCTGGCAATTTTAGGGGCTTTGCTTTTGAGGATGCCCAGTAAGACACACTGTTGGCACAGGGGTTGCTGTGCAGCAATAAGTACCTGCAAAATCAGGAGCGAAGACCATGGAAGCAGGGACTTGCAAGCCTCACTCCCTGGTTTTCACTTTCGTGGTGAGTCTGGCCTTCTGATGCACCTCCGTGCAAGGATATTGGGAAGATTTCCCCACCTTCAGTTGCACTGTTCCTCCCCACAAACAACCATTACACAGGGCTCTAAACCCTGTATATTGATATTTTTCCATCTCCTTATGGCTTACTCTCCTGTTTGATATGGAGGAGCTGGGAGAGGAGAAAGGACCATTCCACACAAGGCTGTGGCTCCTGTGGAACACACCCTCAGGGCCTCCCTCTAAGTTTGCTCCAGCCCCACAGCCAGAGGCTGGAGCACATAAAGAGGCAGCCAACATTCACTTTGTGTCCCAGCTTCCAGCCTCCCCAGCCGATGCGTGGCAGAGTCTTCCTTGGGAGAAGAAATTAAATGTCCCACCAAAAGCTTGGTTGCTACTTCACCATAGTGATTATTGCCTCTGTTTCCAGCTGAAACACAAACGTATTTTGTTTTTACAGTTCTTTGCTATTTTCTGCAGGGAGTGGCACACTTTAGCCAAGCAGAGCCATGCATGACATCATATTTTCTTATTGGTCTTTATTGCACTGCAGTTGCCTCACCAGTTATTGCCACTTATTGCCGAATAGCTGTTTCACCACCTGATTATTTATCAGCCTGCCTTTATGCCTTCCTGGGCTTTGAGATTCACTTCAATTTCTCCCTCCTCCTTGCCAAAGTTTCCAGTGGAAATTATGCTTTGTCAGCACATCTGCAAACATGTAGATTTCCTTGAAAAGGCAAGTCCACTATTTGCTCATTTAGAGCAGGTGATCAGTAATCACACAGATAAATTGGTCTGAGGTCGATCTATTATCCTGTCAGGGACCATAGCAATTTTTAACAGACTCAGAGCCTAAAGAATTGTTAAAGTCTCCTCCCTGTAAATATAAATATGTGATAATCCCAGCTTTCTTCAAGAAATAAACTCCCTTCTCTGCTGTAATTATTGTGACCTTGCCATTGCAATGCAAAGGGTACCTGAAAATGCAGCCCAGCTAAACCCAAAAGTTTTCAAAACCCAGAGGAACCAGAGTTAAAATCGCACAGTTTTAAATCTATTTTTAAAGCCAGGGCTGTGAGATTTGAGGCCTTCTTTGATATTTTGAAATCTCTGGGGCTGCTAATACTGTAGCAGTTAACTGTGTGCACTGACACCAACTGCAGCACCATCAGGGGGCTGTGGGATGCTCTGGGAACAGTGTGTCCTCCTAAGGCAGGCATTTCCAAAGGGCTCTGTTTGCTTTGACCAAAATGGGCTGCTGGCTTTCTATTGCATGTAGGGCACTGTACCATGAGAGATTTGCAGTCTCCCTAGTGCTGCCAATGTCTGAGCCCACCCCACTGGCTACCCAGCATCACATCCCAAAATCCCTGAAGTGCCGGGCTCACCTTTTCCCCTTCCAGTGTAATAAACAGCAAGGCGCAGGTGCACGTGGGGAAAGGCTGCTTTTATGGCAGGGTGCCTGGGGCCCCGGACAAGACAGGGTGAAGGTGAGGGGTGGCTTTGCATTATCACCCCTGAGGACAGCCCCAGCAGTGCCAGGGACTGCCGTGGCAGAGGAGGGGACAGAGCTGTGCTTTGTGTGCCCATGCAACCGGGACCTGCTCGTGCTCCATGGGGTTAACACGGTGTTAAGATTACCCAGCTGTAATTCCCATCATCTGTCAGTAGCTGGTCCTCATGTCCAGCAGTCAGGCACTCGGGCTGGCTGGTTCATCCATCAGTCCCCGGTCCATTGGGGCAGCCGGGCACTGCTGCCTTTGTCCTGCTGAGGCAGACCATGGCAGGGTGGGGAGGGCATGTGGGCAGAGAAATATTCTCCATACTGCAACTGCTGCCAGGCTGACAGCAGCAGCCAGAGCCGGGTTTTCCCACGGTTCCTTCACCTTCCTGTCAGTGCTGGGGGTGAAGTGCCAGCCTGGCCCCAGCTGCTGGCCGGCTCTCAGGGGGTGGGGAAGTGGAAGGGGCTGCCCGGGCTCAGCTGGAGCTTCTCTGACCCAGACATCAAGCACGATGCCGTTTTGGCAATGCACTTTGTCCTCCTGTTTTGTGAGCCAAGAGTTTATAAACCCACAGGGAGAAGAACCTCTTCTTCCTCTCAGGCACCACCAGTCCTGCTTTTGGCTGCAGGCACTTCTTTGCTGCACGCCCCTGAGCTGCAAATGGGTATCTGCTGCCACTCTTTCTCTTAGCTTGTCAAAGGGAAAAAAGGAAAGAGAAATCAACCAGATCTTTGCTGTTTGCTTTCCTCTTCAGGAACTGGTTACACAATGGGAACAGCAGTTTGTCAGCCTGGCCAGTGCCACCCTCCTGCCTGCCCCTATTTCGCCCCAGAATCAGCAAAGTGGCTGCTCCAGGTAAGTCCCTGAGAAGCAGGAGGCTCATGTTGCCTGCCGGCATGATGGGGATCTGCTGACTGGAAGGCAACTCTGCATGTTCCACCATCTCCAAGGGACATCTTGGGTTCAGGATCACATCAGCTCAGGCACATCACCATCTGCCAGGCACTGGTCTCAGGGTCTTTCTGCTGTTCACAGATACAGGGGCAAGTCTGTGCTGGCAGCTGTGGTGGGACACCTGGACACAGCATCAAAGAGAAATGGAACCTTCTGTCTGTCCCCATCATGAAGGGAGTCCCCACCACAGCTGCACATCCCCAACAGCCTGGCCCAGCCAAGATCATGACATGAAAGGATGACGTGAGCTACATCCTGTCTATTTCCATCCCTGCTCTTCCTGTCACGAGCCCAGGAAGCCCAAATTGTTTACCTGATGCAGAGGAGGCAATGGAGTGATTCAGAGATCAAGAAACTTCTCATTTCTCAGAGAGAAGAAAAATACTGCTCCTTTGCAGTAAGTAAATTGTTTGGCAGTGCCAGCACCAGGACAAAGTGTGTTGTTCTCCTGACGCAGGATTGTCAAGGCCAGGCCACCAGTGAGCTCAGCCATCAAGCAGAGGCAGTGCTGGCATCTCCAAAGCCTGATGGCTCTCCAAAGGCTTCCAACCTGTACAACTCTTAGAAGATTAATTTCTGAGTGGCTATTGTAAGGAAAGGGCTAAAACTTTGCCAGGCAGCTGCCAGATGCTGTGGGAAGGTGAGATGAGGAGTTACCCAGTCTATGGCACCCAGCCTCTTACAGTGACAAGCAACCACGCAGCAAGTGATCCCAGCTGAGAAGCCTGAAGTCTCTGGCTCATGTCCAGACCATTTCCAGGCACACTGCAATCAGCCCAAGAGCCTCGGTCAGTCTCACCTCCACAGAGCAGCAGCATCACTCACAGAGCAAAGGCCTGGTCATGCAGGAAGCCCTTGGCAGCATCCCCAGCTCAGGAGGTGCCTTTGGTGGGCTTCCCTGAAGTCCTGGGTCCAGAACATAGGAGCTTGATGGAGCAGCTCTTGCCCTCTCCTGGCCTCTGTTCCCTCATGAGTGGGGCTGGAGAGGTATGGAAGGCCTCTGAGGTCTCATCCTGCACACCCTGGACAGGGCTGCAGTCCTGGTTCCTATGGCCCAACCCAGCGCTGGGCAAAGCTGCTCAACTGCCCCAGCTCCCCACTCTGCTGAAGAACAGCTGTAACACCCTTTGGCACGTGGACAAAGCTCGTTGAAGGAGCAATAGGAAGTGTGAAGCCTCTCTAAATACCTTGTTCATGGTGTTTAGACAGCACTGCCTATGGGCCAAGGCACAAAGAGATTGGATTCCCATGGCCACAAATTATAGAACATGTTCTTCTTTTAACTGGTGCTTCAGAGGATCCCAATCACCTGGGATCAATTGTGGTGGTTAACCACTCTGCAGCATCTACCTCAAGTACTCCGGTTAGCGCAGACACTTCTGCCACCTGCTTCCCTTTCCATTTCAGCCACAGCTGAACAATTTCTCTAAGGACCTGAACCATTTGCTTACTCTGTTCTGCATTTCAGCTCCAAAGGGAGGATCTTTCCCCTGTGCAGTACCTGTGGGGTTCAAAAATAGCTGGAAAATTCAGTATTTTGGTGTGCACAAGTAAAATCTTGTTTACCTCAAATATTGTGCTGTCTCCCAGGGGCAACCATTAGGCTACAGTTTGTAGAGCACCAAAGTAATGAAAGCCCCAGAAATACCACTGGAGATGGAAAGGTCAGGTGATTTAATAGGAACCATACGTGCTGCTCTGAGTTTTCTGAGTAATCCAGCTTCTGCATGTCCTCGCTGCATTACAGACATGATGCATCGTCTCCCCTTCCCTTGGCTTCATTACAGGGAATGAATCTCCCCCGAGACCCTAATTGCTTCAAATGCTCTCTGCTCTATTTATATTTGATTTTACCCAGTGGTTTCAAGCAATACTGATCCTGAATGACTGTTGATCTAGGGCTGGACTCTGGCTGACATCTGCTTTGAAGGAGTTGTGTGCAGGTCTGTTTGAGTAACATTACACAGGGCAGAGAGGACTGCTCTTCAATTAAAGGCTTTATAATGATCCGGTCAATACAATGTTTTTCTTCACAGACAGAGCCATGTGACCACAATGGTTTTCATATCTGTGGATTTAGTTTCAGGCTAATGTGTATCTTTCCCCTATCTTCGTGTGGGGTCCTTGCATCAGCAGCTCCCTGCCTCAGTTCCCCCTCACAAACTGGTCGTAGTTCCCCTCACTTGGTCCAAAGTGCTGCCAAAACCTTGATAACCCACCCTGCCCTATCTGAAAAGGGACCTTTCCTGCCCTGCCTGGTGGAAATCTCTGCAGCAGGCCCTACTGCTGGCAGCCCTGGCATCCAGAGGTCAGCAGAGAGGGGGAGGAACATTTGTTCCCTCTCGGTGCACACAGACCTGCTTCATGGCCTGGGCAAAGTGAAGCCTTCCCTCTGCTGCCACAAGGACAGAGGCACAGCTCAGTCTGTGTGGTGGTGGAGGATGGGGGGCAGGAGGAGCACAGAAAGCAGACAGATGGCTACACAGCCAGCCCGGTTATTACCAGAATAAATTGGGTAAATCACAGGCTAAGCAGTTGCTCTCCCTGTGGTAGAAGACAATCTGACACTGTGATTGAAAATTAGCAGCATCTCAGAGGCAATCATGGCTGGGAAGCTTGCTGTGCTGGGAAGCTCCACTCAACCGGGTGTTGCACTTGGCGTATGTTATTACTGCACCTTAAACCACAAGAACAAAATGTTTGGGACATGCTAATGACACCAGGAGAAACAGAAGCATTTTGATTTGGTAGTAATTGTAGTAATTATTTGCTACCAGGGCAGACATGAACACAATATAATGGGTCTGATTATTTATCAGCATTCAACACCAGAAAGAAAACAATGCTGGTAAATAGCAGAGGGTTTATTTTGGGGAACTGTTTAAAGCCAAGAAAGGACAAAACATCTCTGTTCAAAACAAGGCCTGTGGAGGCTCTGTGGTGAAGATCTGAAAAAGGCTTTCAGGATTCACAGGAGCTGTATATGATTGAGGTTTGGCCCTGATGTGTTTGGCTTGGTGGCACTGCCAAGGCCAGGTTGGCTGAGCAGCCTGCCCTTGAGCAAGACCCTGACCAACATACTGCCAAATGTCACCCACTGGCAATGAAACCACCCAGGACAGAACACCCTGGCAATCCACTTTGGAAAAACCTGGCAAAGATGCTTCAAACACTTGCAGGAGCATCACAAACAGGAGAGCTGTAGGCACACCAGGACAGGTCTTACACCAGCAATACTCACCGTCCCTCAGTGGGGAGCAAAGGCCTGTGACACCCCTGCTGTAGCCTGCCAGCATGCTCCCAGGCCACTAGACCAAGGACAGATGCTGACCAGCCTGCCTTGGAGTGTCTACAGCACATGCCAGGGCAAGGCAGGCATTGCTCCTAGGGGACCCTTTGGTAGAAAACAACTTTCCTCCCATTGCAGATGGCAACCGCTTTCCTTTCAAAGGGGCTTTGCTGTCTCCCTTCACTTCCCCGCTTGGCATCCAGCTCCCATGGCACTTTCGGTTCCTCCACTCATCCAGCCTCGGAGCTACTCTGCTGGAGCACGTCAGACAGGAACATGCAACCAGTGCTAGCCAACCCACTAACAGACCCAGCTATTATTACAGCAGGCACTGATGGGAGCAGCCACAAAAGCAAACAGAACTTTGGGCTCCTCGTGTGTCCGGAGCTGCCTGCACATCCTGCCCCAGGTTAACTGAAAACATGTGCTCAGGTCCTGCCAGGCTGGCATGCAGCTACAGCCAGAGCGAGCTCTCAAAGCATCTACAACTTCTGTTTCCTCACCCCTTTGCTTGAATAAGCCCACTGAAATTTAGCTCAGGAAATGGTGAGATACGAACATGCTTAAATGTTCTCATCATCACTGATGTTACTTCTGCAGAGCCTTGCTGCTTCAGCTGCATCCTGTTTGGCTTGCTGGGTTGAGGTTTACCATGTGAGGGTTACCAATCACGGGAGGACGCTTGCCCTCACTTTCCTAACATGTTCCTAAATTTCAAAAGATAATTACATGCATAAGATACCCATCATAAGCCTGCAGCAGTGCTCAAACCAAACTCACTTTGTTCCTATGACACATAAACGCTGGCCTGCCACCCAGGACAGACCTCACACACTTCAGAAACCTGAGCCTGAGCTATGCCTTTGTGACCAACTTCTGCACACAGCAACCATGGATGATTCAGGCTCAGCCTGGCTGTGCCAAGGGACATGATGGATGCCAGACAGCCCTGAAAACCCAGGGTTCTCCCAGCAGGCCCCAGCACCCACGCTCTGAGGGCAGAGAGGATCTGTAGGATGCCCGTGTGCAGCCATGCAGATGGATCAGCAAGTGGCCCAGATTTCAAGCACTCCCTCAGCAGGTGAACGGGGTCATCCCTGGGCTCACCATCAAACACATGAGGGCCAAGTCACCACTGAGGCCTCCACATGGAGAAATTCTTGGAAGTGTAACGGCAATGAACATGCATACAAGGCAGTGCTGGCATGGCTGGTTGCTGGTGCATGTGCCTGTTTGGAGCTACTGGCCCACCTTGAACCCTGGCAGGAGCAGATCCTGCCACTGAGGAGGCACAGGAGATGGGACTGGCACATAGTAACCTACCCCAGAAACTGCCCCTATGTCACCACCCTCTTCAACCAGAGGTGGCATTTATGCATGCAGTTTCCTAGGGAGTATTTTTTATTTTTTCTTCTTTCTTTCGAGTCTGTAGCCACATAAATACCAAGCAGCCACAGCGTCCTGTGGCACAGGGTTCCTCAGTGCAACCCCGCACTCTGTGCAGATCTACCTCCAGTTGTTTGCTTTGAACCTGCCACCTGCTACTTTTATTTGATGTCCCTGAAGTTCTTGTCTGAGAAGCAACAGAATACAATCACACTCTAATTTGTATTGAGGTCGCTTTGTCTCAAGTCACTGGTGTCCAGGTGCCTGCTTCTTTCTAATTCAATGGTGAAAGCTCCCAAGTGCCTCAAGGGCACAGATCAGGCATTTGTAATTTTTTCTCTGCTTTTCCAATCATTACTGGTGTGATGCACTGCAAAAGTCTGCCAGTTATGACCACTAATGGATGGGAGTGCAGAAACAGGAAAGGAATACTCACCAGCCTTGCCTTGGCACATGTAACCCATCTGTATGTCCTCCGTGCATCACTGCCTGCAGACATCTGTGAACACACAGCCTCATTCATGCCCCTGCCCTGCACAGGCCCTTCTGCCCCTGCTCTAGATGCACATCCACCAGCACCCATCCTTCCAGAACCACACTTGCATGCAGGCATGCCCCTTTACCCTTACTCCTCCAAGACATCCTTCCACTTAAAATATAACTAATATGCCATAAATACAAAAGCCATAGGCACATAAATGCCACTGTAAATGCACTGTGCCTATACACCCACGCTGTATCAGCACATACCCCATTCAATCCTAACTTGATACACACCCTTGAATGCATTCTGCCACCCCACACCTTGCCACAACACGCTATAAAGCTTCAGGAAGAGCAAGGGAAAGCCCAAAGTTGTTTGAAGGAGTTGGTCTGTCCAGCTGGAAATTCTGCTTCTCCGTTTTTCCTGTGCCAAGCCATGTTTCAGTGGCCTCCATCGAGCCTGGGGTGAGAACCCTGGCCCCAGCAGCACTGCCAGTTTTCTCCATCCTCCTAGTCAATCCCATAGGTAGGCAGATGGGTCAACACTCAGCACACAGCTGGAAGCAGGGTGGTGGGTGGGTTTTCTGAGCACCGCTGTGCTTTGCAGCACAGAGCTGGTGAGTGTGCACAGATGGGCTTCACGTGGAGCCCTGCCAAAGACTGACCCAGGTGAGCACAGGGCACCCTGCTTGTGGGTGACTGTAAGGGGACAGAGATTTCTGCACAAATGAAACATAGAGACAGAAATATATAGATATACATATCTCACGTGTGCATGCATGTACATACATATATGTAAGAAAATGTTTGGCTAAAACAAAGAAGAGATTATCCTGGGTGCTGGCTGCAAAGGGACACCGAGGTACACATATAACAACCCACTTTGCCACTGCTGTGATCTTGATTCCTCTGTGTTATTTTTAAAAGGCCATAGCATTAACCTAATTAATTTACTTTAATTGGAGAACAGCATTAGCTTAAATGGTCCCGCTTAAATCGTAGAGAAGCCGTAGCCAAGCTCTTCAAACAGCCGCTTGTCCCCATTCACCCTCCTGCAGATGGTTAACACAGCTGAGCTGCACTTTGGCACAACAGCCCTGCTCTCTTCACAGGGTGTTTTCTTGCTCTGAAGGGAAACACCTGCACATCTCCAAGCGAGATGGCTCAGAGCAGAGAAAACACTCAGCTTAGAAGTTACAGGCTCCCCTGCTGAGCCAGGACCCAAACCTGGTGGGAAGCCTAGCACTGGAGCCCAGAGCTCCAGCAAAGCAGAGGTCCTGAGGGACCCACGCCAAGCTGACCATGCTCACAGTGCTTTGCTCAGACCTCAGCCAGCATCCCTGCCTGCTCTGGCAGCGGAGGGACTGTTTGCACAAGCTGGTGTGGAAGCCACAGAGGAGAACAGCCCTGCACTGATGGATGCCAGAGGCAGCAACAGGGGGCAGTGCCTACAGCAAGGAACGGTGGTCCAAAGACCACAGCTCAGCTCTCATTTCCCTGGTTTCTGCTGATAGCTCCTGCAGTGGGCTTTGGGAAACCATTCCCATATGCCAGGGTCTGGCATCCAAAGGAGGCCAGCATCCTCACACTCCTTTGTCAGTAACATTGGTAACTAGAGCTGAAAAGTACCCTGTAAGATCTTCGTGAATATCACCAGCCTGCCTTCTTTGAGCTTCAGAGTTGTTGCCACATTGCAGTTTATCATCGTGCTTCACCACAAAAACTGCCCTGTTTTGTTGTTAACCCGGAGGCCCAGCCTGCAGGGAGAGGTGATGGGTGGGCACAATTTAACTAAATCCAAACACATGCTGGGGGCCCAGACAACAGCCCCAGGGGCTGCAGCAGCAGCAGCTCTACCCCCAGCTCACCCTGGTCAATGAGCTGGCTGTGCACTGCCAAGCTGTATGCCAGCTTCCCGCCCTTCACCAGCTGTACCCTGGCTTCAGAGCGCTACGTGTCTGTACCTCCAGCCTAGCAGATACAAGGTCAGTGCATCCCTCTCTATGAATGCACAAAACAGACTTACAACAAGCTTGACCTGGCAGACACCCAGAGATGATCAGCATTTGTGGTGTCATAGCCACCACCATGGTTTTGAACAGCATCTGGGGCCCCAAAGGTGGGTGCACTGAGCGATTGGGCTGTGCTGGAAGAAACATCCCACAAAAAGGCATTCTGTAAGGGAGGTACAAGAGCAAGGGCTCAGGGGAGCCAGCAAGTCACCGTACAACCCTTGCAAAATTGGCCAAGGCCAATTAACAAGCTGCAGCTGACAGAGAGGGGAGGATTTCAAGATAAGAGAGATGGCAAGAAGCCTAGAGGAGATCAGAGCTTGGAGGGAAGAATGGAAAAGGCCTCCTGGGAATGAATCTAAGTAGGACTGCTACGGGAATTTATGCTAATATCTCTCAGGAGGCCTTGGAAAAGGGGACATAGGTAATAGTTTTGTGAGATGCAGGTGAAGATAGAGTTAGGAGTGGGGGAGAGACAGGAATTAGCTCAAGTACAGAGCCAGGGGTGGGGAATGCACATTACAAGTACCTGAGATAGAGTTTTTAGAGCAAGATCCAGAGGACGGGGTGAACTATAGCTAAATTACAAGAGAAGAAAAAACGCTCTGGCTGTAAACAAAAGGGCTGTGGAGAATCCCAGGATAGATGCAAGAATTCCTGAAGTTAAAATTACAAGCCAAAGACCAGCTGGGTGGTTATCCACCCTTCTGTTTTGGGGGGCTGGAAACCTCCAGTCAGACTACATTTGACCCCCAAGCAATAGGCAAGGCACTCAAAAGCCAAAGCTTTTGGTGAGGGAAGCACCAGTGAGGGACAATACACCACACCAGTACACCATACCTCACATGGAGCAGCTGCACATGCAAAGAACCTGGCATTCATTTTGCAAAAGCTCTGCCTTTTCAAAGCCATTCACTTGCAGACGTGGCCTCCTTGCATTGTGGAGTGCTTGGGACTGGCTGCACTGTGTCACAGCTCACTCTACTCCACCCCCTCTTTAGCCCTGCCCACAAACACCCAGAAGACGGCAGACGCACGAGACCCACCAGAGGTGTGAATATAGCAGCTGTTACACTTTATTTCACTGTGGGGTTTTCATTTTTTTATTTTTTCTTCTGATTGAAAAAGAAAAGACAGAGAAAAGTTACAAAAGTAGTAAAAGGCAACGATATCGGCAGGACATCCCTGTTCCCTGCTCCCATCCGGGGCAAGGCAGCCTGCCCCACCTGCTGGCTGGCAGGAACACACCTCTGGGCCCCAGCACCTTGGCAGCTCTTGCTGAGCAAAGCCTGAGGCTGCAGGGCCATGCAGGGGCTCCCACCCCAGCCTTTTGCACAAGGAATGTGCCTCTTAGACGGGTACCAGGCTATGGCTGTCCCATCTCCTGAGCACAGGGATTTGGTCCAAAGGAGCAACGCTTCCTGTCCTGCACTGGTCAGCTTGATCTGGCAGCAGTTAAAAAGCTGAAGTGTGCCATCAATACAAGACAAGCAGAAATTCTACAGGGGCAGGAGGAATCAGCAGAGGAATTAGGCTCTCTTGGAAAAAGGGACTTGCAGGGAACCATGATGGTCTGCCAGAGGTCCCTCACCAGTAAACACAAGTGACCTCTTGGAGGTGGTGCTGGTGCAGGGGGCGGCCCAGCTGTAACAGTCTGGAGCCAAAGAGCAGGCAGAGCTGGGACAGCATCAGGACAGACATCCCCTCACCACCTTGCCACGCTGCTCTGCCTGCCTGAATTACAGGAGTTAAGGAGAGGAGGGTGGGGGGCAGGGGGTTCAGGTCCCCAAGCCTACAGCCTGTCCCCAGGGGTCCCAGTGAAGAGCCCAGGCCAGTTCACTGGGTAGCCTCCTACTGGCAGCTGGACTGACCCTTGGTCTCAACCAAAGAGCAGCATCAAAGACCTCCACACTGAGGCAGATTTAAAAAACCAAAAATTATTTTGTATTACTCACAGTTGCTCCTCTTGATCTGGACAAACAGTAAACTACCTGCTTTCCCTTGCACTCAGATACAGGCTCCTGGTGGGGAGTGCCTATACAAAGAGGTTACTCTCTCTACCAGGCGCAGCAAGAGGAAAGGCCTTGTTCTGCCTCAACAGGAGAGGCGAGAGCTTGTTCTATTAACTCCTGCCTTGTGCACAAAACACACACATGCCTCCAGGAGAGATCCCAGTCAAACACCAGTGGCAGCAAGGCCTAGCATGGTCCTAACAGCCTCAGAACTGTCTATGGAGGAATGTCCCCCACCCTCACCTGAACTCCCCTCCTGTTTCTTCCACCAACAGCCACAAAACCGACTGCTTTTTCCTACTCCTTGCTTCATCTGGGCATATTGTTCCACTGATACCAGAGGAGTCTACCTGAATTTAACAGCTAGCATGAACAAGGGGAATGGAAAGCTTGCTGGAGACATTAAATTGGGTTGAGTTTGGTAGTACCAGTTACCTCCACCATCATGGAGTGGGACAATACTATGGAGAAGTGTTGCATACCCCAGAACACAGACTGCCTCAGCAGAGATGAGACCCATAAGCACACAGTCACCCCCAAGTTCTTCTTTTTGATGATGCTGAGTGGACTGAAGGTGGATGCTGTGTTTTTCTGGATGGCTTAACACAGGCCTTCCACTCTAGAATTTTATTCTAACCCCAGATCTACATATGGATGCCTCACTCTCCCATTTCAATCTCTTTTTGGACAGTATCACTGAACTGCCAGCAGATCATCTGGAATGCACAGCTAGATGTGCTAGTTACTCCTCCACACATCTCCCTATCCTAGGGTTTTCCACTTAAGAGAGCTTGATGTGAATGCAATTATAACAAACTCAGAGAGGGATTTTCTTGTTTTGCAAGCAGCACTGTATAGCCTGTTTCTCCAATCCTGAGCTCACTTCTGAGTGGGAGAAGTGTCAGGTCTATAGCAAAGCACTGTTGACCCAGGTATCCTTGGGAAACTGACTGGATTTGGTTTCACATCCTGATCACTCATCCATGCTGCCATGCAGGACATACTAACCTCCTGAACACCTCATGGGTATCTTCAATTTCCACCATCCTCGTGTTTGACACTGCCTTGGTGGCAGTTCTTGCAGTTTGTGGACCTGACTGGTTTGCTTTGCCCTGAAAGGCAAAACTCACTCCCTTTGCCACTGCTCGGATACATCAGTGGTGTGGGAACAGGCGCTGCTGCCAAGCCATTCACTTCCTCCTGCCAGAGCGGCTGCATTGCAAAGATGTGTCATTGCCCCTTCTTCTCCCACCCCTCCCCTTGGCTATCACCACCTCCCCTTCTCCCTGCCAGGCAGGACATTGGTTGATAGTTCCTGAGGATTTTTGGAGAAACTCCTTCAGTAGGCACATGACGGTTCTTCCACTGGAGCTATCGGGCTCAGCGGCTTCAAGGTGCTGAGGGAACGGAAGGCAAAAGTGGAGGGATCATACATAAAGTGGGGCGGCGGGCGGCCTCCGCTGATGCTCTGCAAGGGAATAAAAAGAGGCATGAAGTCAGTGCTCACATCAGCTGCAAACAGCAAAGTTCTTGCCTTGAGTGCTTTGTCATCTCCCTCTCTGATACAATTACACCTCCCAGAATGGGTGGTCACGCTTGCAATTGCAGCAAATGGCACTAACATAAGCAGTGGAAGCACTTTGCTCACACCCTTGCTCCTACCCTTCAAGGTAAAAAGCCAGCACATCTCCTTCCTCCAGGACTGAGGTCCCTAGGATCCACATGACTAGGGCCCATGGCACCTGTAGCCACTAAGTGAAACAGGATATCCATGAAGCATTTAGAGTACCAGAGTCAGAAAGGTCAAAAGGTATCACATGGAAAAGCTAAATTCACCTGCCCTTGAAGTAAGACCTAATACACTTTTAGAGCACGGAGACAAACCAAGTAATCTCTGAAAACTCTTTCTTCAGCTCCATTTTTCAACAATTCTCCAATAAGGATTTACAAACCACCCTTTCTTAAAGTCCCAGGCATGCTGAAACTCTCCTGGGTTTTGGTTCCAGACTCCAGTTTGACAAGGAATGGCTGAGAGATGCTTGGAGGAGAAGATCCAACTCCCAAGGCCTTACAGACTGGTTTCTACCATGGCCACTAAAGAGCATTCTCCCGCCTTTGGCTCCCAGTATTCAGAGCACGGTCAGAGCAGCTCCAGAGTAAGTAGGCCAGAAACACCCGTGGACACCCTGCAACCGCGTGACAGGACAAAAATGCTGTTCTCCACTAGGCTGTGCTGGGAAGTGTGGATTCCAGAGAAATTACAGTGCCAAAGAAGCGATTCCACTCTGTTAAATGCAAAGAACTTTCTTTTTACTTTTCAGGAACTTTGTTTTGTTTCTTTCCTTATGCAAGCAGAAGCAGTAGTGGGGCAGCTACCGCCTGATAGTTTTTGGCCAGGAGAGGAGGTCTCATTGCTCTATGGGACAGGAAAGTGTTTAATCATGATTCTGCAGAGTTCATTCCCAAGGAATAGGTGGGATGTTCAGCAGCTCAGAAACTCATGCAAATGTCCCCTACTCTCATCTCACTTCCATCACTCTTGGGACGGGCTTTACCATTATTTTCACAAAGGTTAGGGAAAAAACCAATGAGAGATTAGAAAAACACCAGAAACCAACAGGCTGGGCAGAGAAGTGAGTGAGAGCAGCCCTGCAGAAAAGGACTTGGGAGTGGTGGTTGATGAAAAACTCATTGTGAGCCATCACTGTGCACTCACAGCTCAGAAAGCCAGTGGAATCCTGGGCTGCATCAAAAGCAGTGTGGCCAGCAGGTCAAAGGAAGTGATTCTCCCCCTCTACTCTGCTCTTGGTGATAACCCACCTGGGGAGTCCCCAACATAAGGAGGACATGAAACTGTTGGAGCAGCTTCAGAGGAGGACCATGAAGTTGTTAAGAGGACTGAAGCACCTCCCTGATGAAGACAGGCTAAGAAAGCTGGGGCTGTTCAGCCTGGGGAGAAAAAGGTAGCAGGGAGACCTCACAGGAATCTTCCAGTGTCTGAAAGGGGTCTTACAGGGAAGCCAGAGAGAGACTCTTCCACAAGAACTGTAGTGACAGGACAAGGAGTTATGGGTACAAATGGGAAGAGGTAAAATTTAGTCTAGATATTAGAAAGAACTTCTTTCCTGTGAGGGTGGTGAGACACTGGAACAGGTTGCCCAGGGAGGTTATGAATGCCCCAACCTTGGCAGTGTTCAAGGGGAGGCTGGATAAGACCTTGAGCAGCCTGGTCTGATGGGAGGTGTCCCTGCCCATGGCAGGTGGGATTGGGACTACATGATCTTCAAGGTCACTGCCAACCCTTAGCATTCTATGTGATTCAGACTGGGCTCTGGTGTTACATTACTCCCTGTTCCTTTTCTAGGCCTATCCTAACTAGAACCATGGTTTCCTTTGCTCAGCCTGCACTGTGGGACTGTTCCTCAAAGAATTAGGCTTTTTAGGAACAATTACCAACTCTACTGTGTCATAGAAGACAGAGGTTCATTTTAGCTCTTCAAATTCAGGTCTGGCAGACAGCTACAACCACATAACAGCACAGCAAGGTGATGTCTTGATGCTTCCACCTCTGTTCTGCCTGGGTTTTGACTTATCATCACAGGACAAGCACACACAAATATCTCTGCTCAAATGGTTTGTCTCACCCAAACAGACACAGCAGATCAGAATGAGCTAAGGAAGTGTTCAAGCCAGGCCCTGAGTGCTGCAGCAACTGCAGCAGGATCTGGAAGCCTGTCTCCAGGCTCTTGGTCACAGCTCAGTCCCACGGGGCAGCATCCTTCATGTCAGGAAAGACCTCTAAAGCCAGTGTGGGTAGCACTACCTAGTTGGTATCGCTCCTGCAAATTAAGATGGGCACTTGAGAATGGAAAATGCCAATGTGGTGCTTGGCATCAGCTGTGCCTGGAGTTTCAGCCAGCAAATCATGCCCTGCTACATCCCCCTGACACCTTGGCCAGCAGCATAAGAAACAAGAGAGGCAGATTTAAGGGCCTTTACTCAATAGCCACCTGCTGTGGGGTTATATATGGTGTATGCTCTGGCAGGCCTCAGAGCTGGAGGGTAACATAGCAACCCCTATTCAAAGCTAAGGGGCAGAATAAATCAGCACATTTGTCCTTCTCCAGAGCAGAGAAGGTCCCCTGCCAGTGCCAAGAGGGAATGGGAACAAAGAACCTGGCAGTCCCCTCCATTTTGAAATGCCAGACAGGATTAGGGAAGGCAGCTGAATCTGCTCATTTCTGGCAGACGGCAGATGAAGAGGCTGGGGAAAGATGGGTCCAAAGGACAGACAAAAGTCATCCACAAAATTCACCAAGCTTTAGGTGGGAAGTTGCACTATGATTTCTCTCTGGGCCTTCTTCTGGGGCCAATGTGTGGGGCAGAGACCCTTCCCAGGGCACTGCCAGGATGACAGGCACAGAACAAGGGTTGAGGTGAAGGTCAGGGATGTGAGAAGACACAGGATGATGCAGAGATTCACAGGTGGTCAGGCAGCTGCAAGTGAGGCTCAAAATGCACCCAATCCTGCCTCTTCATCGTGGCACCTCTCAAGCAGCCACAAGATGACCGCTGGCTTTCAACAACAGCAGACAAGGGCAGAGTGAGAAGGGGCCCAACTGCAGGCAGTAACAGGAGAGGCAGTAACCTGACTGCCTTCATCCACAGCAAAACCCTGACCAATCTGCACTCCTTTATAACCCCAAGCAGCATAGGATCCTCGTGCACCTACTCCCTGACTGACAGGGCAGCACCTCTGCTACTGACCTTGCTGGAGGTAAGAAACCTCCAAATCCCTCGACTCTCTTCTTGCAGAGAAGAATTTTTAGATTGGAGTTCATATCCAGCTCTAGGGATCACCAGGCCTGATCTGGCTTAGTCCAAGACACCATTTGGGATCACAGCATGTGGTGGTCTGGTCCTGATGAGTAGCACAAGGCAAAGCTCTGTAGATGTATTTCCAGAAAGAAAATGGAAAGAGCCAGCTGCCAGAGAGGGGAACACGTTCCTGCCACTCTGTCGCTTGGGCCAGCTGCCTCCCTGTAGTCTGGGCAAGCGTCCTAGCCAGCCTGCCCTTCTCCTTGGGCACCCCATGCCTGGGACTTTGCTTTGACTGGGGAAGGGCGTTAAGAGTTGTTGCTGCTGCAGCAGGTCCCCAAGGAGTTTGCCATAAACCTGCCTGACAACCCCTGGTGAGCAACCCCAGGCCAGCTTCTGCAGAGGCTCCTCAGAGCGCAAACAATACGCACTTGACATTAAAGGCTCATGTGTTCACTCTAATGGCATTCGGACAGCTGGGTACCGCTCACAAAACGGAGCCTAATATGGGCCCTGTGCTAGTGGAAATCATTAACCAGAGCCCTCAATTTGCTAAGCAATGTATTTACACAGCTGGAGAATGGCCCGAGCCAGGCTCACTCGGCTGCCACAGGAGAGCACACAGGCTCAGCCATACACACTGTCACACACACGTGCTCACTTGCACACACTCACCTGCCTCGGGTTCTCCCCAGTACACATGGGCTTCACTGCTCACTTGTCCACATCCCTCTGTGCACACACAGACTCCTCCTGACTTGGAAATCACAAGGGGAGCTGTTCTGCTCATACAAATCTTGCCTTCTCCTGAAGTAACTCAAGCCATGCAGGGCTGGAACTTCACAGCATCCAGGGGATGGGCTAAGGCACCACAGCTCATCACTGTCTCGTACAGCTGCTCAGAACACAAGGTAGTTCCAGCACCTGAAGACACCCACGCTGCCCCACTGCACACCTTTTCTGAGTTAGATGAGCTCCTAATGGAGGTAAATTTGTCTTAAACACATTTCAACGCACAGACCACCTTGCTCAAGGATGCCTCTTCACCCATGTACGTGTGCCTACATGTACACTCTTGCCAACATGCACTGTTGTCATCAGTAGCATTATCACCTTCAAATACAGGGGGGCAAATAAGCAACCAGGTTTGAAACATATCTGAAGTGCATTAACAAAGAAGCACACCTAAAGACAGTGAGTGCAGGGAGGTGCCTCAAAGAAGGCCAGTAAGAGTAAACATCTCAGAAGAAATGCTGGTTTCAATCACATTAGCAGCTCTCAGAAAACAGACAAATGCACCACTGTTCCATAAACCCATCTGTAACATAACTGTACATTACAGCAAGGAAAGAGTACATAGGAAGAAGATACACATGTAAAGCTAAGTCTAATAATATGAAGCCATATTCCTCCTAGAAACAAGTCCCTTACTTCTATGAAGTCTGGGAAAATATCCCAAATGCAGACAGTAACATAATTTTGGTCTCATTATTCCACAGAATCACGGTTCTCCTCTCTAGACAAAGCCGAAGTCAGCACAGGTCCAAGTGAGCTTTCAGCTGTGGGAATGACAATCCCCATGGGAAGGGGAGAATGCAATTACCCAACACAACAATGTCTTCGAAGGGAGTGGTGTCCTAGGGATGATGGAAAATTAAGAGGACTCTTTGGTCCTCTTTCTTAAGAGCTCTAGTATAGTGGTGGGATTCAAAACCAGATCAGCTTGTGCACTCTGCCAACCTACCCCTTACTCAAGGCCAATCCAGCACAGGAGTACCTTCTTTGCTACTCTTGGCCCCCAGTGGTTGGGAAATGCTGCTGAGCTCCGTTTAAAGGATGCTGCCTTCCAGTGGTGGGTGAGTGAATGATCCCTTCGCAGTCTGTAGACTCACTTGTTAAAAGTCCTTAGGGATGAAAGGCACCATGTAATTGCAAGTTGTAAAGGCGCATCCGATTCCCACCACCACCCTGTGTGGAAAGGAATAAATCCCCAGAACAGCTTTGGCAAGGACAGATGCCTGCCTGAGATGCTGCCTGTTTGTGAGACAGCTGCCTTGCCCCGGAGCGGACAGAGCCAGAGGTAGCACCAATATTCAGGGAGTGCACAGAAAGAGTAAAGGCTGTCAAGACTCCGCAGAGGAACATTTACAGGTACACTGATTCAACTCCACTTTGTCCTCCTTTCTCTCACCCCTGCTAAGTGTTAGAAAATGAACTTCTTCACACTTCACCTTTGAGGTATGAAGCCATCAGCAGTGAGCAAGGGAAGGGGACCCACCCACCTGCTCCTAGGTACATCTGTAATTCCAGATGTATTTCATCTGGAATGAACATGGTTCTGACCAGGCCACTTCCCATCATCTCTGCCTCAGTTTCTCCAATGCATAATACATACATGTCCTGGTTTCTGCTGGGATAAAATTAATTTTCTTCCTAGTAGCTGGTGTATCCTGTTTGAAGTTTTAGATTTAGGATGAGAATAATGTTGACAGCAATAACTAAAAATATCAGTCTGTAAGCAATGTTTATACTAAGTTAAGGACTTCTCAGCCTCTCATGCCCTGACAGTGAGAAGGTTTGGAAGGGCATGAGAAGCTGGGAAGGGAACAGCCAGGACATCTGACCCAAACTGGACAAAGGACTTTTCCATACCATACGATGGCGTAAGCTGGTGTTTCGCCTTCCCAAGTAACCATGCTGCATGATGCAGCCCTGCTTTCCTGGAGGTGGTTGAACACCTGCCTGCCCATGGGAAGCAATGAATGAACTCCCTGTTCTGCTTTGCTTGCATGCACAGTTTTTGCTTTCCCTATTAACCTGTCTTTATCTCACCCCACAAGCTATCTCACATTTACCCTCCCAACTCTCTCCCCCATCCCATGGGGGTAGCAAGTTAGCAACTTCATCATGGGGTTAAGCCACAACAGTATACCACAGCCAGGCAGCCAGGATGAACTAATTAACTTCTAGGTGTTTCAGCCTTCTGATGAGAGGTGATTTCTTTTCAATTACAGTCTTGCTTCAGGCAGTTTTCAAGAAATAGTCACTGGCAAGCAGGACCAGCTTCTCCAGTGCAACAACAATTCACATTTAACTGCTTATTCATTAACTCCGATAGGGCCTCTGACAATTTATTCTAGTCACAGACCTGGAGCAGCTCAAAGAGCAACTTTTCACAGGCAAACTCCTTTCCTCCTGAAAGTCTGTCCTCCACCCCCAGGTTCATAGAGAATTTTATTTCAAGGAATAGTTAAAAGATAAACCATGACAGAACTTCATTTTGTGACTACTCTGTTCCTTTCTTTTTCAAGAAAAGAAAAGGTCATCTCCAAATTTTGTTCTGACAAGGAACACAAAACTTTGCAGTTAGCACAGTTTTCTTATGTTTTTCACTACCCTCCCCTAAAAGACTGAAAGACCTGTCTTCCATCACCAACATAAGGCTGCCTAACACCTATTCCCTTCTATACCACCACATTGCAAAGAGCAGTTCAATGGTTTACAAACACATCCCTGTTCCTCTTAAAAAGGTTAAAAAAAAATTAAAAACATCAAACATTTGCAAATGCGTGTGCAGAATTGTCAGGTGGCAACTACCAGACTTAGAGAGGTGCCACCAGACAGACAACACTGAACCTTTTGGAAGGTACTTCAAAGGGCCTACCAGATGCTTGTTGGTCACTTGCCCAAAAGCAGAAATAGCCAGTTTCAGCTATGGGTCCTTGCTGGCACCAGCATGATAAGCCTTTCTTCTCCTCTCTTTCACACATCTTTAGATACGTCTTTGACAAAGCTGACTGCAAGCTTTGATTCTGCCCGCCTGACAACCTGAAGGAAAGAGGCTGCACAAATAAAAGGGACAGATGGGTCATTCAGAGGGGCAGTCTGTTGGTGCTCCCCGGCCAAGTTGGGGAACTCACCACTCCAGGGTCCCAGTAAAGGTCATGCTCTGAAGGGAAAACAAATCTCTTAAGAACAAGTGAATGAACCCATATTTCCCTACTAGTGAGCTGTGTCTTGCACCCACTTTTTCCCTTGTGGTAAGAAATTGCCTGTGGTTCCAGCATTCCTGCAGTTCCTGCAAATACTACAGGGCCTGCATGTGCCTGAGCAGGAGGAAAGGCAGGCACAAGAGTAGCTCCAAACAAACACAGACACAGGCAAGGCACAATCTGGCCCTAAATCTCCAAGTGCATCTGAGTCCTTAGCTTTGGTCTGTACACAAGTGACACTACCTCATCCTTTCCTTCCTCTCCACCCTCCCCGTTCCAGCTCTTGCTGTGTAGCAGGAACACCCTCCTCTCAGAAGGATCACACCAGCTGCCTCTCGGTCCTCCTTCCCTGGGGCTAGGAACCCCAGGTACCATGCTTCCCAGAGTCGGCACGTGGTGCATACTTGGGCGTGTGCAGCTTCCAGTTTGCATGAGGCCAGGGCAAGCAGATTCCCTCTGGCCAGGCAGGCTGGCACAGAGCAGCACGCTGCTTTCAACTTGAAGGGTACACAAATTAAACCTGCAAAGTGAGGATTAATTAGCCTGGCATGAGCAGGCTGCGAACACATGCTGACATAGTGCGCTTGCCCCTGGACAAACCGCCCCAGCTGTGGAAGACAAGCGCAGCAAGTGGGTGTATTATGGGAGAGGTGTGTGGGAAAAGAGGATTACAGCTCTAGGGACTGGGAGAGGCAACGGGTGCCAGGTTCCCACAGCCACGCGAACAAAAGGGAGCCGGGAACAACTGCAGTGGGCCTGGATGCAGTGAGTAGATGTGCCTCATCAGCCATCTTGGACTTTAAGCTCTGACAGAAAACAGTGGCTCTCTGTCACCCTGTGTCATCCCCTACATCCCTCTCTGCTCCATCACCCAGGTACGACCCAGAAATCATTAAATCTGGCCCTCTCTGTGAAACATGCCTTGTCACTTTCCAGTCCCTTGAACCACGGTGCCACTAGCCACAGCTGCCATTGACACATGAGGCTGTCCCAGGAGCAACTGGGCTGCACCTCCTTTCCACCACTCCCCACCTCCCCCTATTCTTAAACCAGACCCACAACCCACATCAGACCACAAGGCAAGAACAGCACTGAAAATAGGAAGTCAGCCTCCTCACTCACGAGCCACTCGCTACTTTCACGGTGCAGTGTGGATTACAGAGCTCTCGGTTATTTCACAAAGTCTGTTCTGTGGGCACTTACATGATTCAACAGGTGCAAGGGCATAAATAGCAGGAATTTATGAAAAGCAGGAAGCAATAGAAGTTCTTGTCCTTAAGGAAACAGAAGAGAGGCATGACAGTCCCACTTCTACCTGCTACAGGCAGGCTAAAGGCTGGTTAGCCTTTGCCATGAAATCCAGTAAAAGCCAGATATTTGGAATAGTTTTTAAACAGACAGAGACATTCCACCCTTGACTAGACCAGACCCTTCCCCACACTGAGCAAACTCTGGAAAAAGTCTTTTGTCAGGAATTATTCAGAACAGGAGCTGGGGTTCTCCAGGACCAACTATCATCTTCAGCAGGAAGTTCAGTGGCTGGGCTGGGAGGAGCATAGGATACCCAAAGGGATGTTCATGCTCCCACTTAGGAGAGGCCCTTCTCCACTTTGCTCAGCAGAGGCATGCCCATCAGCTGGAGACAAGACACCACTTGGGGAACTGGAATGCCAAAATCTCCATGAGGGGCTTCTGACCAGTGAGTAATCCAAGGTTGTGAGTGGTCAAGGAGATGAGTCTCTCTTGTTGATTCTAAGGTCAGGGTCAGGTTCAGACACTCAGTCACATACTAAAAACAACCAGGAAGGTTTGGGAAACTGTTAGCAAGCTGCAGTTGGGGATTTCTGCTGCCTGAGATGTCCGAGCTGTTTATACTCATGATATGGTATGAGCAAGGACACAGCTCAAGGAACATGGCTTGAAGTTCTCCTCACTCTGTCCTTCTTCAGGTGAGTCACACTTTCTGCTGGTTTCTCGGTATAACTCACTCTGAAATTGCAATCATGGTATTTATCTGCATATTTATATGCATCCAATGCTAAATGCTTACACAGCTCCTTGGGAGCTTGTGATGGAAGGGGCAACATCTGTGTTTTATATATATGCATATACACACAGTACCTTCTGGCTTTTTAGAAATCTTTACTTCGTGCTGTGCAGCCAGAACCAGAGCTTTGCACAAATACTGCTCTGTCACCTGGTATGCCTTGCATTTGTGAATAGCTCAGGCATCTGCCCAGAAGACTCTGGCCAACACATCTCCTGCTCAGCTCCAAGCTGAAAAGGTCCCTTGTTTTAGGAGAAGAAAAGCCAGCATGTTACTGCAGTGGCCTTTTAGGATGCAGAGTAAGAGATAAGAGACAGGGAAGTCATTCGAGGGATCTGGCCCCTGCCCAAGCAGAGGGCGTTCTCAACATTGATAAGATCAAGGCAAGAGCACAAGAGGTTTATGTTCCGATTTAAAATTCTTATTTTTACATAGCAGAAAACATCTCTCTGATCAGCCAGGTTATCAGATTGGCCTTGAAATCCTTCCTTCCTTTCTGCCAGCCCCAACAAGATCCTTGAGACACAACTGGTAAGCCCCTGGGTATCTTCTACCCACCTACTGCTCTTAAGATAAGCTCAGCTCCACTAATCCCATTCTGAGATTGCACGTAGAAGTTTGTGAAGGAAGAACAAAAATAGGAATAAATTACAGACTTTTAACCCTCATCCCACGATGGCCTGGAGAATTGAAGACTGGTGGTGTACAGACACACTGGAAGTCAGGTCTCTGCATTCGGACCTGGCCAAGCCTGGTCTACGGCGGAGGCAGTTACACCCCACGAGCACATGGTCACGGGTCAGCCTCCTTCCAGTGCCAAGGAAGCATCTCCATTGCAACACCCACCTCACCCCGCAAACACACTCTGGACAGTAAAACACCCACACACGCGTGTGCCCCTCTCCTACTTCCAGTGTCTTGCTTCCAGTTACAGACATGACACTGGCTGACACTTTGGGGCACCAGAGACCAGGACTGCACCCTCACTGCCCTCCCCATGTGCAACACCCACACAGGCCAACACCTGCCCTGACCTTGCAGTGACACATGCTTTGCTACGTGTATCTATTACGTACAAATCCATAGTTCATGTACATGCTGTCACCTCTAATTTATCTCTGCTCACCTGCCCGCAGGGGCTGATTCTTCTGTTCCATTATCCTTTACTGGGTGGGAACAGAAGCAAGATTTCTTTTCTTTTTTTAATATTATTTGCTCTTCACTGTAGGCTGCCACCTCTCACAGCTACTATTCCTGAAAACATTCCAAACTGACTAAGATGCTGCACGTTAGAAAAGGTTATTAATCTCTCTTCCATAATCTGTCTAGGTTCTTAGACTAGTCACATCACTATCCCACCATCCCACTAAAGAACTGCTGAGTGAGTGGAAGGGCTGTAGCTGATCACCACCTGAGCTGGCCCATGGGAAACTTAAGTACAGCAAACAACAGCAAGGTGACACTTTAGTATTAAAACAGCAGCAAAAGCCAACCCAGGTCACCTGCTTAAGAAAGACTCCCAAGGACCACAAACATTTCCAAAGGCTGTAGCTGTGTTTCTATGCCAGAGGGCAAAGACACTGCCCCTCCATCTCACCTTCCCATGGGAGACTCTTTCAGCAGAAAAGGGAGGAAGGCATAGCCATAAGATGCATGAGAGCACAACACCTTGCACCTGACATGCCAGCAAAGCCCCAAGATGTCAAGGCAACCAAAGTAACAGCCAGGAGGAAAGTTTTTTTAAAAGCAGGCATCATCTCACAACCACATGAGACATTAATCTCAGCAAGAAGATGAAAATGCTTCACTGATGATATTAGAAGGTCACTGTCATCATTGTCCTCACACAAGACAGAATAAGCACAATCCCTTCTGTAAGTTATTCAGCAGCAGGAAAACTGACAGGATAAAGCAAGGATCCTTGCTTCAAATCCCTGGCACAAGACATTAGATACCCTGCCTGCTCCTCAGATCAGTTCACTCACTACATGTTCATCCAGCTGTACGCTGTCTGGATATCTGTGACATCTCAGTTCAGAAAGAGACTCTACCTGATCTGAAACAGGAACACTTGTGCATCAGTGCTACAGTGACACAAACAAAGTGGTTCACATGGTGATGTTTCCTGTTCAGACATGCAGACAGCTGTCTGGTTCCTCCTGTAACAGCTCATCAACCCATCACTATGAGATCTGTCTTCATTTCTTCTACCCTCACCACAATGGACAGGTCCAACAATGAACCTGTGCCACCAGACCCTCAGCAACAGAGAGCCAAGCCTCTCACTTTGCCTCCTGCTATCACTCTTTGCAGAAGGCCACATTTAGTAGGCCCTCAGAATAGCCCTTCCAAGAGAACTTAGGTCCCGAGTGTGCTCTGACTCCACTATTGAATGTTGGACAAGATCCAGAAATCACAGAAGGGTTGAGGTTGGCAGGTACCTCTAGACATAGCTGAGTTCAAACCCCCTCCTCTGAGCAGGGTCAGCAGGAGCTTGTTGCCCAGGACTGCACCCTGGCACACTGTGACTCTCTCCATGGACAGATTCCACAATTTCTCTGGGTTGGAAGAATATTTCACATTTCGACTTGTGCCCATTACCTCTTGTTCTGCTGCTGGGCAACACTGAGAAGGAATACCATGCCAAGAATGTCCTGCTGGCTGGATTGAGGCTTCCCTTTATATGATGAGAGCACAGCACTGTCTTTCAGAAGTATTGACCTCTCTCAGCTGCTTCCAGAGCTGAGGCACTTCAGCAAAGAGTTCTGCCAGGGACCTGCTGCCTCCTTTCTCAGCTGGGTACACAAAAGTGGGCATTTACAATCACTTGAAAAATGGAAGCAAAAATACACCTTTACTTAACAGCTCTGCCACCACAACAGACCAGCAAGAGGCTGTGAAGTATCATATGCTATTATCATGGAAGCCACAAGTGCCTCAGGTGAAGAGGCACTGTCCCAGTTTGGCAAGGCTGGCCAGAGAAGAGTGGATTTTGTGCCATCTGTCAGAAAAGCGTGCTCCCAGTTTCTGCTGTTTATTTTAGCGCAAGCTGACGTGTGCTTAAGGAGCAAAGGGATAATTCTCCTTTCAGGTTCTCTCGGGGCACAATAGTAAGCCACAATAATGAGCTTCAGATGTCAGGAAACCACCTCAGTGAGGCATCACTGAAACCTAAGGGACTGGAGAACCATCACCAAGCACCACTGGAAACAGACACCCAGAGAAAACCCAGTGAAAGAGCACGGGGCAGGCATAAAGGAAGGTGATAAACAAGATGTGCTAAAACATTGCAGCAGGATTAGACAGCTGGTAGGTCTGAAGGACAGGCACAGTCTGAAGAGAGCTCATGGGCCACAGGAGGACACAGCTATACTGAAAACAATCCAGGCAGAAGCACATGAGAGCACATAAGAGATCAGGATTAATTGTGCAATCAGAAGTACCGGGTCACTGTGGGGCTGCTGGAAGACAGGACTGAAGAGCCCTGGAAGAAGCCATATGAGAAGCCAGAAAAATACCACCCCCAGCTCTGCACGAGGCTCTAGCCAGCTCTACCTGCTCCTCCTCCTCTCACATATCAAATTCATTTCCAGAGCAGTGATGGGCAAGGGCATCCAACAGCGTGCTTATCAACAGCAGCACTTCTGGGTACACAAAGGCATCATTCCTACTGCCTGCTGGGCAAGGTAAAAACCTTGAAAGGATCCAGGTCTGTCATTCATCCCTCTGGCAAGGCTATAAAACATACTGCAGTGAAAATAGCAGCTTTATCATGAAGGATGTTTGTTTTCTTCACCCTAATCTGTTTTTGCCTGTGTATCACAAACATGGAGGATCATGGGGACTGAGGTACACCTGCTTTGGTGACAACATGCAAGGTCACAAGCAAACAGAATCATAGAATGTTTTGGGTTGGAAGGGAACTTCAAGATCATTTAGTTCCGACCCCCTGCCATGACAGGGACACCTTCCACTAGACCAAGTTGCTCAGAGCCCCATCCAACCTGGCCACAATTCTTCTTCCAGAGATGGGGAAGCCACAACTTCTCTGGGCAATCTGTTTCAGTGCATCCGTCACCCTCACTGTAAAGAATTTCTTCATAAAATCTGATCTAAATCTACTATCCTTCAGCTTAAAGCCATTCCCGCTTGTTCTAGCACTACACACCCTTGTGAAAAGTCCATCTCAAGCTCACCTGTAGCCCCCTTTTAAGTACTGGAAGGTAATACAAGGTCTCCCAGGAGCCTTATCTTCTCCAGGCAGAGCAGCCCCTGCTTTCTCAGCCTGTCTTTGTAGGAGGGTGCTCCAGTCCTCTTAACAACTCCATGGCCTTCCTCTGGACTTGCTCCAACAGTTCCATGTCTTTCTTCTGTCAGGAACTCTAGAGCTGGATGCAGCACTCCAGTTGGGATCTTACCAGAGCAGAGGGGGAGAATCACCTCCCTCAACCTACTTGTCACATTTCTTTTTGATTCAGCCCAGGATACATCTCTCACAGCACCATACAGCATTGACCAAAAGAAAGACAAGGTACCCACAAAGGAAGCAGGGGTTGGTTAATGAGTCAGGGAACAGGCTGCTACAGACAAAACTCTCAGAGGTGCAGGCAAAAATCTACAAGGACAAGACCTGAGCACACCTGATAGGGATGCAGGCTGTTAAGCACAGAGATGCTCAGGACACTGCAGCATCATCCCAGCAATGTAGCTCTTATCTGCCATCACCCAGTCCCATATCCCATCTGACTCTGCAAACACCAGTGCACCATGCAGGTATAGTCCTGTTTCCCCAGCTTTTTCCCAGACCTCTCACCCCTACCAAACACCACTTCATCAAGAAGGATCCAGATGACACCCTACAGGACAGCTATGCTGTATGAGCTCATAGCATGGGATGTAGACTTTTACTCCAAGGAAGCTTTGAAACCACAGTCTCCAAAATGAAAAAGACAATGTATTATGAGCCTTGCCAGCACCTAACCTAAATTGCAACTACATTCTGTACTCCCCAGCAGCAACTTTTGTTATGCAGCTGATCAAGCCACAGGAAATCTCCAGAAATCATCTTCTGGACACAGATGTTCAGTGAGAATCACCACATTAGGTATATGTGGAAAGACGAAGGAACTGCACCAGAAAAGGGCAACTTACACGAATTTTAATTACTCTAGTCTTCGCTCCACAATTCTTCTTGAGCAGCATCTTCTGAAAGAGAAGTAGAATCCAGGGATTAGTAGAAATACCATGAAGGAATAGAAAGAGGGATCTTGTAAGGAGTCTCTTTTCATCAGCATTTCATTAAAACAAGATGGATGGATGGTTAAGTGAAATATGAAAGATTGAGAATTACCAAAAGTGGACAGCAAGTAATCATCCTAATCTGAGACTGTCTCACAGAGCCTGCACAGAGTCCTTTGGCAGGGGCTGATACCCTGGGTTTTGAAAGAATATACAAGAGCTTTCACAAAGAAAGAGATGGGACAACTGCCTGAAAGGAAGTTTCTTCTTAATTTCTGTCAATTACTGGTTAGACTTTGCCCTGAAGCAGGTGAATTTATCTTCCTTTTCCAAAGGAAAAAATAGTCTATTTCATGTAAATGTGGATGTTCCCATTATTTAACAGATATTTTCATTACGCTTATTTATTTAGAATTTTAAATAAAAACAAGGTAAAAGCACCTGCCTGCAGTCCTAAATCTCTTTCCCATATATTGCAAGAGTCATTAAAGTTGTCATAACATGAACCACACAACTTAGCAAACAGGATATACTTGAACCAGCAATTATTCTGGGAAATTACAGAAATAAACGGGTGAGTTGAAGTTCTATCCCAGTTCTGAGGCAGTGTTTTGAAAGCTGGAGAGTGAATAAAATCATTCTTTCCCTTCAAAAAAATTGTCACAAAACAACTCCCAAGTGGAAAAACAAGGCTTCAAGAGAACAGTTCTTTCATTTAAAAAAATACTTCAATTACATTTTTCATACTGAAAAGCCTGGTGAGGGAGGCATGTCAGGAAGAAACTTCTCCATCAGCTTTTGAAAGAAATAAAAGATTTTCCCAGCTCCTGTTTTTAACGCTTCTCCAGTTGGAAAGCTGTGTGAAGTATGGGAAAACACTCCCCATGCTCACATGCTTTTACAAAGCAACTGAAGTGTTTTTCAGATGAAGTTCCTAAAGAGTGTAGAAAGACATCCTACCATTTTACCAACATGAGTGGTGAATAGCGAGACTTTTCTATTTTCTCTCTTTTTGTTTGTTGTCTTTCTGCTTTCTCTAGCATAAAGCAAGACAAAAGCAACACGGTACAGGGAGGCTTGGAAACTCAAAAAGCTTAAAAAATCCAAGCATACAAACAACCTCCAAAAAAATTCAGAAGAAAAAGCACCACCCCAAAATTGAAGTCAGTGCTTAGGTGAAAGTATTTATTATTTTTCCAGTAGAAAGTACTGCTGGGAGGTGGGAAGAAGCCCCATTCCTCCACGGCTCTCTGTCACTCTACATCCCACAAGCACATCTTTGCAGTCCCAATCCACATTACTGCCCAAAACTTGGAGAGGGAGTTAGAGATCCACCCAGCATTTCTACACACATCAGCCTCTTTGATCTAAAATCCAGAACTTGGCACACTCACATCCCACTCTGAAACTTTCACATGAGTGGTTTGGGGCTCAAGGACAGTGTATTTCACTATCCAAGCATGCATGGGGAAGAAGGGAGGTGCTGCAAGGATTTTGAGCTTTTTCTCTTAATCCTTTAGCAGGTGAATCCTACTGCTGTCTCCATTATTCAAAGGGCTAACAGGAGCCATGCCTGATTGGTCTGTCCCCAGGTCTGACCTGACAGCACAGCTCCGAGGTTTCTAACCTAAAAGGACCCAAGTGGTCTTTGCACAAACCAGTTAGGAGACAAAAGGAACTGCTGAACTGAACTAACCCAGCCCAAGGCTGTCCAACTGAACAAGTAATCCTCTGGGAATTCCTATAAAATATCACAGGACTCAGTTCCCAGGCAGGCTGAAAGGCAGCTACTGTAAGGCTGGTATTTACTGTGAGGTCACTGCCTTTCTTAAGACCCTCACAACCACACAGTGAAAAAGACAGAGAAGGAAGGAGACTTTGGTAGGGCTGACAAAACTCAGAGTGCAAGAAAGGGCAAAGTGAGGAGTTGTGAAGTCTTGCAAAGTTTTGGTCTCTCCTTAAGCTTTTCTTCCAGCTGCTGTGAAATGTTGGCGGGTGGGATGAGGAAGGGTAGGCAAGATAGCTCAAGCCACAAGCCCACTGGTGGGGTAAAATGTGCAAGACACAGTTGGGTTGAGCAATGAAAGTGAGAATCAGGACTTGTGATTTTGAGCCCCATCCCTTAGGGGAAGAATGCTGTTAGAGCAGAACATATCCTGCTGCATCCCATTTGACCACAAGCTGCGTGACTTTGGGTGAGACCCTCAGCTTCTCCAGGCCGCTGTAAAGCTGAGCTTTATAGTGGTACTTGGCTGAACCCCCACGATGAAGTGAGGCTGTGACACAAAATTCTACAGTGCCTCAGTAGCACCACTGAGTCCTCTGCTGAAAGGGGAAAAACAGAGCTCTGTTGGGCAAGGAGCAAGTGCAACACCTTCCAGAACAGTCCAGCAGGATGAAATGCCTAGCATGGTCACACCCACAGGTCCCCCAATGACTTCATCAGGGTACAACAAAAGACATTATTTCCCAACTAAAATCAGCAGAGGCAGCAAGATATTTACCCATCCTGGCCTTCTATTAAAACATATAGGGAGGAGCTACACAGACAGAAATTACAAGGTGACACCAACGACTGAATGAAAGGCTTGTAGGTAGACAGACAACCAGACAGACTTTTCCAAGAGAAATTCAAGTGTTCAGCTGTATCCCAAGTCCTACTCTTCTGGTAGAAAACAGAAGTGTATTTTTAGTGATGCTGTTGGGATAAGCTTTAATTATATGATAATCTTACCACTATTTACGCTACTGCTACGGTTTGCAAAGGTTTCATTGTGCAGCAAGACCAAGATACCCTACATAACAATTTTTGTTCCTCTTGTGCTTCCTTTTTGTTCCTGGTGTTCCTCTTGATGGACTTAGTAGAAAAATAAAAACACGACATCCCCTCATCCACAGGCTGTTAAACCGGAGCATAAACCTCAGCATAGGAAGCTCCCTGGAGCTGCTAGGTTCTCTTATTTCCACTTAGACTGAAAGCAGAGCAAGACCACTTGTGCTGCACTCTTACAGCTTCCAGGTCCCACATCATAGTAAGATCCAAAACAGAGAGAGGGAGAGAGAGAGAGCAAGCCAGCCACACGATCCTGCAGCTGAGAATGAATACATGGAAGGACAGTTATCAAATGCTATTCTATTTAATCAAATTGCTTCCACCTCACTAGCAGCCACATGCTTTCTGCACCCAGCACAGTAAAGCCATGCTTTACAAAAAGTAAGTCAAGCCATCTTTGAATGGTTTTCCATCCCTCAGTTTTCCCTTTCCTTGCCAAACCTGAGTGCAGACTTTCGGACAGGGAAGCTAAAATGCAGTGCTGCCTAGCAACAGCCAGGGACTTTCCACGGCAGCCTCTCCTCATCCTCCCTCTGGAGACCTCTACGTCACAAGCCAACCACGAGATGCAGCAACTCATTAACTGCTATTTACACAGATACAAGGCAGAGCTGAAATAACATTTATTTGGCTGCATGACTTGCAGTAGCCTAAAGCAAGGGAAATGGCCTATAAGGAAGGTGACATATTCACTTTAGTAACCCTGGGATCATTCCTAACTACTAGACCAATGTGAAAGTGCAGTTTTATTTCCTCAAGATATTTTCTGGGAGTTATGACAATGAGCAGAGCAGAGATTTGTCAAAGGTCATGGAGAATATTAGTAGCAGAGCTGAGAATAAAACCATAGGGTATGGTTTCCAAAACTTTCTTCCACCTGCAGAAAATTAAATGGAAGAAAAAGAGGCAGTGTCCCTATTTCAATTAAAAAGTCTTTCCTGCTGGTCTGACAGAACTGCTGGCATCAGAGCTGAAACATTCAGCTTGGCAGCACTATTATTTGCTTGAAGGGAAGTTTATTTTGCTATCTACTGTGACTTCTACTAAAAGGAGGAAGTGACATGACTAAGGAAATGTTAAAGCCTTTTTGAGGACACAAGAGTTATGCCTCACTCTAAAAGCAAAGCTGAATTGAAACATTTTAGGATTAACCCTCCAGAAAGCAGCAGCATCAGTTCAGCCCAAGAACCTGCCCACCAATCTCACCTCATGCTCATAACCCAGAGACTGTCTCAGTCCTGGGCCTAGATTCAAAAGAAAGTTGCAGGGACTGGAAATAACAGAGTCACGTATTCACCACATGAAATGTGGTAAAGAGCCCCTGATCTGCCACACGTGTGGCTTTGCTGCACATCACTGCCACATCAAAATACCCCCATTAGAGCAGAGATGAACCACCACCCCTGCTTCTCTTTGAGCACAGCTCTCCAGCCCAGCCTTGCTTCAGGAAATATCTTTGACTGCTTAAGCAGCAGTACTCCAAGTACTCTAACACTGACTGGAGCAGTTTTGAACTAACCCAGAAGGAAATGGTGAATGCCTGTACCTGCTTATGCACAAAAGCTACCATAGACCTATTCTGTACAAACTGCACCATCCAGATGACTGTAATATATATGAACAATCAAAATACAGGCATTCTTAAAGCAAGATCACTCTAGGAATAGTGATATCCCCAAGATGAATGAATTTATGTCACACTGTTGCAATAGTTCAAAACTAAGTATTTAAACCTCTGTCAATGCACAGTTTAAAGACAGGCGTCACAATTTTCAAATGTTTACAAGTTTGAACAAACTCTTAAACCAGCATACAATGCAAAATATTTTACATTCATATATATATTAACACTTTTCATCTTACATCTGCTTTTTATATATACATTTTTCGTTGTAGAATAGTTTCGTTTTCACTACCTCCACAAGACAGAGCAATTCTTTTGTGGGTGGGGGGGGTGTAATTGCTATTATTTCTTTAATTTTATTATCTGGTCATAGTTTTAAACCTAGGGGCCTGTCCAGAGTTGGATGCAGTTTAACTATTACTGGTTTTTTCAGACCAGTTTAGTCTATTTCATGCAAGAGAGCAAAGGAACTCTCAGTTTCCCAACATAACTTATCATTTAATGACACACTTCATCAAATGCTACATACTGATATACAATCAGCTTGTTACAATTTAAGAACATTGCAGGGATTTTCACTTGCTTAATGAAAGATATTTCAAAATTTAAAAAAAAATTGCATTCAGTAACTGTACTTTAATTTGACTCAAAGGTCAGACTTTCCAAAGAACAGCAAGCGGGCCAGAAGTCCGCCTTTCTTTAGTTTTGCTTATAACCCTCCACAGGACAAGTGCACTTTAAAGGTAGGGACATTTTTGTTTCTTGTTGACATCTTAAGGCTTTTGACAGGCTACAAAGTTTAAACAGCCCAAGTTTTCAGAAAAAGCCTCCTCAGCTCTATAACCCCTGTTTTACTTCCATGCTGTTAACCCTATCAGACAGCTTTCCCAGTTGTCCAGAGTCTCTCAGGAACAAGAGGGCAGACCAAGCTTGAATGGCTAGCACAGAAACAGAGAAGCAGACTGATGATGTTGTTTCCTTTGTTCAAAAAAAACCAAAAAAAAACGAAGAACTGAAAGAAGAAACAGTACAGTGTGAAGAGAAACTGCACTCTAAGTCACAGCAGAGGGCTGATGAAAAAGGAAAAACCATGCCCAGTGATGCAATGTGCACAGAGAAAATTGCCTCACAGCAAGGCAGGGAGGCAGCTTCATGGCCCATTAAGCAGAGGATTGAAGGGGCCTCAAGAAGACACATCTTGGGACAGCGAGGTGAAGTGGATGCTGGTGCAGAGGCAATGCCTACATGTGAGCTCTAGCCCAATGCCAATCCCATTACACACAGTGAGCCAGCCAGGGAAGCACGACCCTATGGCCCTCCTCCCCTGGGGAGGCATTTCAGAGCAAAGAGCCTGCCCCATCTCCTTCCCTAAGAGCCCTCAGAGACAGGTTTGGGCCAGGAGGAACAGCTTTTCCCACCAGCCAGCTGCTGCTGAGAGCCTGTCCCCTGGCCCAGCACTGCCGGGGCGGGGAGAATGTGCGGAGGGTTAAGGCGCAGGGCAGGGGTGCAGCTGCAGCACAGTGGGCAGATGAGGTCAGGGCGCTGCACAAAGTGGCCATTGTGCAGCACACTGCGGCTGCAGGCTTCTGCTTGACCGGCTCCCACCTCCGTCCCACCGCGTGGCACCGTGACAGCACAGGGGCCGCAGCGGCGGGAGGCCCACGGCTGCTACCCACCGGAGCGGGCAGGCACATGCGGGCAAACCGGCAGCAGCCTCACGCTACTGATGAGGCAGAGCATTCCAGCAAGGCCCTTTTCAGAGCACGGGCTGAGTTAAAGGAAGGGGATCAGCTACTCCCAAAGGCAGTGCTTCCAGAGGCCAGATGTGAAAGCCCAGCAAGGCCCCAGTCAGAGTTCAGTGGCGCGGCAGAAGCTTTCAGTGTTTTCCCACCCCAACAGCTCCGTGCACCTTCAGGCTTGAACATCACAGCCCAGTGTCTTCTGCTTTAGAGAAACCCTCCACCCAGGAGAGCAGTACCTCATGCCCACGTGGCAGGGTACGAGGGAGCAGAGCCATGCTTCCTATCCTTTCGCCAACACAGTGTTGGGTTTTATACAAGAGGGAAAGCCAGGTCTGCCCTCCCAATTTACTGGGGAGGATTTGTTTATTATTAGGAGAATTTATTATTTAGGAGAATAACAAGTAAAAAAAATCTAAAGCTATTTTGTATGTTGATTTTGGACAGTGTTTTTTAATTCCTTGGCACTGGAGTAGTGCTGCTAGGACATGGGCATCACCTCTTAGCCCTTCAGTACAAAAACTGTACAGGAAAAAAAAGTAAGTCACAGGCTCCTCCTTACTGCTTTTAAGCTGAAGCAACTCCAGCTGACACTAACCCCCATCTAGGCTCAGGCTCCCAGGCACACAACTTAAACTGGCAGACAAACCAGGGGGCCAAGCCTTCCTAGCAGTCACCTGAGGGTACGCTGCATTTGCATCACCAGGGATGCCCTGTGTAGGGGAACACCCACTGTCTGGGCCCAGGGGTGCAAGGCCACTATCCAGTGCATCCATGTACCAGACACAGACATAAGCTCCCTGCCCAGCCTCTGAAGCAGCACAGCAACAGGAAGGCTATAGTTCAGCAACAGCTTTAAATTACAATTATCATCAGTCACAGTCTCCAGACTTCTTCATCAGAAGCTAAACAGCCTCACAGCATTTTAAAATACAGGCTAACTCAAATGATTTGGCCAACAGTCCCCTCCTACAAACACAAACCCCAGCATCCAAACACTAAGCTGTGGTGATACTGTGGAACATCCTGAAAAGCCTCTGAACTCTTTTGAAAGTTATTTCTAGTTAATATTCAGTTGAATCAGTCATTCATGCTTTTTTGCCACATTTATCCTCAGTCCATCTGAAGTTCCTTCAAAACATCAGCACATTTGGTCTCTTAACATTGTCATAAAGGGCTTCCATCTCTATCAAAATGGGAGTCCCAGTTATCCAGGCAGCACCCCTGCCAGCAAGGGCCAAAAATCCACAGCCTCCATATAGTGCAAACACTGACAACTTAGTGTATCTGGACAATGCAGCAGAGGAAATACTGATTACTAAGTGATCATTGAGAATAAATTCAAATTTAAAAAAGCCAGGCAAGGCCTTACAAAAAAAGATGTACTGCAAGGACTTGCACAGGATCACACACTCAGCAAACAGTGCACCACGAAAACCAAAACAAAGTAATTCCTGTGGTCACCAAAATCCTTTCCAACATGGTGACTTTAATCACCTCATTTTGTGCACTACTGGGAGGGGCTCAGCTATCACTGCTGAAGAGAAATGGGTGAGAGCCTACATCAAGTACAAACTGGCAAAACAGCAAGTCAGTCTCACCAGTAGCTGCACTCTAAATAAGCCCAGCCCAGTTGCACTGCAGTCCAGAATGGCGATGTGTAAGTGATCACTGCAGAGCAGCACCAGGCTGCTGGGCTTGGTCAATGCCTGCTACAGGAGAGAGTGAGCTGAAGTCTGGCCAGCAAGGTCTGCCACCTGGCAGAACATCTGAATTCCCACTATTCCCAAGGCCCAGAGAACAGATTAAATTATTCAAATTACAGGCTGCTTTTTGATGTTTTCCCTGCATATCACACTAGAGCCACAGCTAACGTAAACACAGCTACCTACTCACACAGTTGTGGTCTAAGCAAACAGACTGTCTGCCTATCTGAAGGTGACTCTGGTTTTCTACTGCTCCTCTGTGGCATACCGTTTCCAAATATACTCTGGATGTGTACAGAAGCCCTGCCCCTTTAGAAACAGATAAAATGGGCCATATTTGCCCTGGCACTTTTACCACTAGCCCTTTGACTGGAATTTGGGGATGGAGGAAGTGAACACTCTCTATGGAGCATCTCTGGCTCAGCAGCCGCTTTCCCTGCTGGTCTGGCAGAGTCTGAGTCTGCTGATCTGCAGGGTACATCAGATGGCTCATCTATTCACTCTATGCCAACCCCAAATCCCTCACTGAGTTTTCTTTGAGGCCTGGAAAAAACGCAAAGCTCCATTTGTGCAGGAAATAGACCTGACCAAAAACTCCAGCACCCGTGGAGTAACAAAAACGTAAAGAAAGGGTAGGATTCATTAATTCCCTATCACTCATCTGCACATGCCAAAGCTACCAAAGTTCAAATGTTGGGCTTGCCCCTCCTGCTCACTGGAGTCTGTGAAGAGAGGAGGGGTGCAAAGGGACAGAGGGGTCTAGTTTCACAGCTGGCAGGCATGGTAGCAGCTCCTGAGAAAAAGCTTACAAAGCTCTTAATTCAGGGCAGCCAACATGACTGTTTCCTCCCTTCCTTCCTGGCCTTGGCTCCAAAGTTGCCCACAGGGAATGTCCAGTCTAGTCTAACATATCATCTGATGTCTCTATAGTTTATCTCACTTCTAACTGCAGCCTTGGCTCAGACATGACTCCAAAGCCCTCCCTCCCCAGGGAATTTTGCTTCAGGCAGAGCTAGGGCAGAAGGCACACTGCCTCCTGTAGCTTTATCCCATTCCCCTCACCACTGCTGCTGCAGCACGTGGGAGCTGGCAGTGCTGGGGGCTTGAAACAAGCAGCCCCAGACTCTTCCACCATTTGCTGTTTAAATGCTGTCCCCAAGTGCCCCAAGAAGGGGTTAAGACATCAACGCATGTCAAGCAATAGAGTAAACACAGTTCCCCTTTAAGCAGGGAGATACAGAGAGATCTCTGGAAGTCCCACAGCTGTATTCCCTGGCAAAGAAGATGAAAAATACTAAAATCACTGAAAGGTACCAACTCTTGTCATCTGTGACGTTACAGGGACACAGAGAGGAAGAGAATCCACAGATGGCTGCTCCAAACCCAGAGGACACAGAGGCAAAAGTGTGTGCCTTCACACTATCATTGGGCAACTGAAAAAACAACAAGACATTCCAAATGTTCTGTGCAAGCCACAGGGCCTCGTGCACACCAGCCACAAAGTGAACAGCCAAGCATGTGGTACACCAGATTTCCAGAAGAGACTGCATGCTCACACAAGTTTGCCACATGAAAGGATAGGTTAAAAGTCTAGATTTTTAAGCCAATTTCTTCCTGGTTTTGACACAACTAGAATATTTTAGATGTTCATATGAAGTATTTATGTTTAAAAGTAAAAATTCTTGGAACTGAATGCCTGTTTGTCAGCCCAAAACCCTATCCTAAAGTTTGCACAAGGAACTTTTCAGGAGGGATAAAACCCACACAAGATCTACCAAATCCACCACAGAAAACATCCAGTGGAGATCAGTGGGTTTCTCTGAGGAGAACCCGGAATATGTACGTTTTCATCACATTTTTAGCCAGAAGATTGGTCTTAGAGGAGCTTCTCAAAAATAGGGCAACGTGAGGTATACTCATTGCACTAAATGAAGAAAGGATTTGTCAGTGACCTGGATCTTCACAATAGAAACCTCAAAAGGTGGCTCTGAACTGCCTCCCACACTCTCCAGCTGAGTGCAAAGGACATTACCCTGTGGGAATACT
Source organism: Ifrita kowaldi (assembly GCA_013398055.1). Classification (NCBI taxonomy): domain Eukaryota; kingdom Metazoa; phylum Chordata; class Aves; order Passeriformes; family Cinclosomatidae; genus Ifrita; species Ifrita kowaldi. Next base: position 164,646 of record VZRS01006705.1, read on the forward strand.
TGCCTTGGGTTCATCTGGTGCTGCTGGGAGCACTCACAAGTGGAACTTTAAGCAGAAAACACATAAGGTCACATCTTCAGATGAGAACTTGGATTCATGGACAGTGGGGAAACTTTGAAAAAGCCAAATGCAGACTGACTACATAAACAGCTTTGGAAAGCAAAAACAAGCCTGTCTTAAACAAAGATGCAAACATCCCAAGCCGTGGTGCTTGCTTGGGCTCTGAACACAGGCAACAGAATCCCTCTCCTTCTTCTCCCAAGACACACACATGTATCATGTCTGCACTGCCCTGCAAATTATTTGAGCATATTCTCCTTTCACATGACTATGCCTGTTTGGGAAATCTCTTGTGTTTGCATGAGCACATGAAAAAAAAAACAAATACTGTATCAGAAACTGGAGACCAGAAGATGATTAACAAACCCAAGATACCATTTTTTGCCTACAAATAGACATCCATGAAGTGGGAGTAGTACAACACTAATCACCACAGAGAGAAATGATGATGTAAGCCAACTGTTCCCACATTCCCCACCCAATCACCTACTTGTCTCCCTGCTCCTCTTCCCCAGTGAAGATCGCTTACACTTCAGTGACAAGGAAACATGCTGAAGCAGCTAGCCAGCTAATAGGATAAAGGCCTCCTAGTCCAGGGAGCTAATCCATTTATGCAGAACATAACTAATGATTGCACTTGGAGAATGCTCTCCCATGCCCACATGCAGCAGTGCCTGCCCACACGTGCCTCACAGACCAACACTGTATAGCACACAGGGCCTTGCTCAGGTGGTGCCTGAGTGTTGAAACTCAGAACTTGTGATGGGGTTCAATCTACCAACTTTGAAAGAGCTGGCCTAGGCCTGCACCCAAGTGAACAGCTTGCAAATATTTCAGAGGAGCCAGTATCTCCTGCCTGGCGCACTGTCCTTCCTCTGAAGTAGGCATACAGTTCCCTTCAGCACTGCTGATCAGCACTTGCAGATTCTGATACCATTTTGCATCCCTTCATTCACATCCTCACAGCTGCACAAGGCTTAAGATGGCGTAAAGCTGGTCCAGGGAATCATCCCCAATGCAAGAAACAATACAACCAATGCTTTTCCCTGGACACTTCAATGCGCTGAGTGAGCTTCAGTATCTCTACTTGTCCATAGGTACCAGCAGAGGATACACATTACTCCTGCTAACTTTTTTAAACTCCCCTATGTGAGGGCAGTGAGGCACCATCACAGCCAGAAGCAGATCACTGCCCTTCTAAACAGGTGTTAGCAGGGCACAGCAACTCTCAAAGCTGTGCATGAAGTACTTTTTGGAGAACTGCTGCCCTAAGCATGCCACTCCACTGTCTGCATCAAGATCCACTTTCCAAATAGTTGGAAATAAACCATCAACTCAATAGCTTGCAAGATCCATATCAGAGCCTGTATAACATGTCAGTGTTCACAACACAGGTATCAATTTTAATGCACAAATCATTTCAGTGTTTCCTTCTTTCAGCTCAGGATTTTGGCCCATCTCACACCCACGAAATGGTTATGCCCTAAGACCAAGAGCACTCCTTCACTCACCACGCTGCAGAAGGGCAGAAACTCAGATTAACTCATGAAAAAGAGACCAGAATGTCCCAAGGCCAAGTTCATTAGGATGCCCTGTGCAGAGAAAGGTTGATAACAAGAGCAAAAGTTTATACCACATTATATGAATAGTTTTGAGGGTGTTTGAATTATTTGGATGCTTGCCTTTGGAAAGCAAATGAACCAGCGCCTCAACTCAGTACAGAGTTTTATACAGCAGACTGAGCAACAAGTCTCACAGTTGCAGCAGTAGTTACAGCTGCTTTCTACCTCTAACCCTACCAGCAGCCCCATCATGAGATAGCAATCTGATTTTTTTTCAGCTTCTTGTGGTTTACCGTTTCACTCAGCTCTAGAGAGAGTCCATAGGCTGTTTAGCATAACTGCCCATAGTAAGAGTCTGCAAAACGCAAACGGGATGAACTAGCACAGCAAAAATGCCTTTCACATTTCTTGCAGCAGTCAGGCTTGAATAGAACATTGGTGTATTATGAAAGAAAAAGATACAAGAATACTAAAATAGTTGTACTATAAATCTTTCTACTTAGAAAATATTTTCCAAGAACACCACTTCCAGTGCTCATAACTGCACTCTTTCCGCTAACAATAATTAGAAACTAATAGGGTTGGTTGTGTTATTCAGAGGATGACAAGAAATTATATTAAGTTGAAAATTAGTTAAGAGCTTGATTGGATTGATTGGATAGCACACCAAATTCAGTACTACAATGAAAATAAACATACTATGAATTTGCTGTGCTATTTCCACCAGAGCTCTGAACAAAGCACTGTACCTTAGATTAAGACTTACTTTAAAGTATGCTCAATATATAGTCTTATCATCCAGTCGGGTACACCACGTTCTTGTGTGAGGTTTGTCTGTCTTTCCGGCACATACAGCAAACAGTAGCAGTAACAAACTTTCCTGAACAAACTCAGGGCATTCCCTGATCTATGGTGGTTCCCCCAGCTGCAAACCACATCACCTGAAACATGGCAAGGAACAGGTTTACAGAAAAATCAGGCATCTGACTAGCCCTATTTTAAAAATATTTCTACCCATACTAGGAACTACACAGACCCACGAGATTTGCAATGTGGAAAATTATTTTTTAAAAACTGTTCCTTGTTTCTTAATCATAATATGCCCACATACCATCATGGCAGAGCCTACAGGACTGTTTGATGAGCATCTGAAATGACAGGAAACATTGGGAGTTTCTAAAGCCTCCACAGGTAGACAAATTTTGATTTTGTTTATGCTGTCAAAAAGAGCACACTTACAATAAAATTGCAAAGTAACTTGCAAAGCCTTTTAGGGTTTTATCCTTTGTACAGCTGATCAACCTGTTTTTTCTATAAACAAACACTTGAAGGTGAAATTACAGCTTGCAAGGATATGCCAGGATTTTAAAGCACAAGCGTGTTTTTGAATTAAAAATACAGTTTATCCTAGTATAGACATGACCACAGACTTCCTTTACATTAAGTTCCCAACATTCTAGACGAAGTTTAGTTTTGCAAATTCATTCCTATGAAAACTGCTTTGCATAAGCAGTCAAAGTCCATCAGGAAACCGAAATGATTGTTTGCAATGAGGAAAACCAGCAAGTTTCATAGGGTTTCTCTTAAGTGTCTTTCTTCATTTGTGCTTTTTTTCAATTTACCTGTGGTACCAGGACACCTGTGTTTCTGAAACCTTTAATTTAGAAAAAATGTTGTTACATGTTTTTTTGGCTTGAAGAGGGAGGGTTGGTTTCTCCCTTACTGGTCATCATTTCTTCAAAACAAACTGCAGCTCAACAAGAAGCATATCTGGGCTCACAGCTCTGGAGAAGGGCAGGGAGTTTTACATGTGAATCTGCTGTGGTTTAACTCAGCCTCCATCTACATGAGAAGTAGATGCCTCTATTGAGTGCCTTCTCCTGTGAGATGAGCTGTGGACCAATGCCCAAAACTCCCATTGACATCGACAGGCTGAAAGCAAGCGCGAGCAGAGCCCAGCAGTGCAGTTCTCATGTGAGCCAACAATGGAGAGGCTATTCAGAGCTAAGGCAGAAAATCAGAGCTAAACCCCAGCTCATGCCAAGGACAGCTGTGTTGCTGACAGCCAGGCTGGCTATTCTACCACTCCAAAGCTTGTCTCAAAACCAGCATTTCCTAGAGTGTTTACTCTAGTCACGGGTTTGGCCTTAAAAGCTCAGCCAGCTTCTGCCTATTGAGCAGTAATGGCTGCTGCATTTTCAAGACTCAGACATGCCCTGGACAAGCTGCTTGCTCTCCGTCTGTGGTGACAAACTGGAGCACAAACGCCTTGGCATTAATAGTTAATTGGCACCATCACATGACTGCCCTGTTCCTGCTGTTACCAAACTCACACTACCTCCTCCCTCCTTCCTTCTCACTCCCAGGCAGTGCCTCATGGGAGCCTGCAGGGTGCAAAGCACACCCATGTCACCTCTCAGACACCGGTGCCAAGCCATGCTGGGCAAGGAAGGTGTCCTGCTTCACAGATACAGTACTAAGCAATGCCAGGGAAAAGCTAAGGAAAAACAAACTCTTGTTTTCCATTCCTTCTGTATAGTGTTCCTTCTTCTGTATAGGGCTTTGAACAAGTCTGTAACTTGAATTCTAAGCAATAGCAGCCCCTGTTATCTTGTGGCTGCTGAATTCTAAGGGAATTCAATGCTTAGTGGTGGTAAAGTAGGAACAAAAAGGAAAAAAAAAACAAACCCTAATCTATCTCTACTGCTTATTTCAGTTTCTTAACCTATATAACACAATCAGAAAACCAAGCAGAAAACTGCTACCACCATCAGACGCCCTCTGGACTATATGAGGAATAACCACATTGGTTCTAAACAGCCATTCACCCTCTCCAGTTTCCTCAAGCCACTTCACCGGCCCTCCAAAGAACTAAACTGTAAGGCTCTCTCCTTTTCAGAGGCTGCTACCACAAGCAAAAGATGCAACTTATTACGCCTGAAGAGAGAGCCATTCATCCACAGACCAAATACAACTCGGGCAGGGACAGCATATGGCGGAGGCACCTGCAGACTCCTTCTCTCCCCAGGCAAGGATGAGATACTTGTATCACAGTGAGCCACATGCTAAGGAAGGAGTGGGCAGGGAGAGGTATCTGGCCAACTCAACAGCCACACTGGGACCCAACCCAGCCAGCCCCTCCAGTTCAGACACACCAAGGCTGGGGGAGGTGAGGACAATCCAGCCGCATTGCTGGAGGAGAGCAGTGTAGAGAAGGTGCTGACCTTCACTTCAAGCAGCATCTCCAAGCTGGCGTTTTTGAAAAATATACACAGATTGCAGCAAAACTTCTCAGTCTGTCAGGCCCTTGAGATTACTTGGGCTGAACTCAGGGACTGGGAAACAGCATGCCAGCATTATCCTCCTGCACTGTACTGTGTCAAAACAAGAAAGAAAATATCCTTCAGAAAACCCTATTGGAAAAGGGCCTGCAGAAGTCAACACACAAGAGATAGAACATACATACGTTGCAGGATGGCCACCCTTGGGGATCCAATCCAGCACCCACTCTGTGACCGCTGCTCATCCCACATCCAATCACATTTTAACCAGTTGTGTTGCTGCTGCAGTTAGGATCTCTCAGTTTTGCTGAGTGATGTTTTCTGTGGCCAGCTGGCAGCCCACTATTAAACACTGCCAGTAGATATGGGAGACTGGGCTTTTCCTTCTATATAGCTCAGTAGGCATCATTCTGTATGGTGCTCTGAGAGCAAAATGCTGAAGGTCAAAACCCCAACCTTGTCCATTCACATGCAGAGTTTCTGGCAGACACTTTCAGGTGGAAGTGCTTTACCTCCCTCCTGATTTGCTCCTCCCAGGCCTACCAAACCCTCAGAGTCAGTCCAAGAGTTAAGTCCTACACAGCATCACTCAGGACTTCTCCCCGAGTTACATCCCCAGGCCACATGCCAGTGGTGCCCATATGCCCATTTGATATCCTCTCTTTGGTCTGCAGCCAGAGACTCAGCTCTAGTTTAATACCTTCTTACCAGGCTTTAGAGCTTTGAGGAAAAAAGACAAAGACAGCAGGGTTGGGAAGGTAGCCAGCAAGCCTGCCAATCTAAATGATAAGCCCTTGGCTTTAACCTCAGGCTCATAATTTTCTGCCACTGGTGCCAGGTGCTATTATTGTCCCTTTGGGAATCTTAATACAACAAAAATACTCCCTCTAGCTCTGTCTCCACCATTCTTAACCTTCCTATTCCACTGTCTTCAACATGTAGTCTATCAAACTTCAGCCACATCAAATTACCTCCCCTCATCTTCCTTTTGCTCAACCAAGCTCTCTGGTGTTCTCCAAATGACCCTGACCAAAACCTAATCCTGCTCTCTTTCATGATTCACAGCAGCACCTCAAGGAACCACATTTCAGATGCCTCAGCAGATATTCTAGCTACTGGCTCACCCTCCCTTGGCAGTCCAAACGGATACATTCGCAAACATGCAAGCTTCCATGAAAAGGCAGCAAAATTACGCAGCCACATACCCCAGGAAAAAGAGACTGATAAGTATTTCCAGACAGAAGCTCATTTGTCCATCTCCCCCTTGAACTGTTGCCCCTTCGCACGTGTTACAAAACCAGAACAAAAATGCAGAGACAAAACGAGGAGGGAAAACATCAAGGGAGAAGAACAGAAGCACTTGGCTCTAGGAATAGACAACACATTCTGTGCCAGGGCTCACACAACAGGACAAGTGCAAAGAGAGGTGTGTGCTCAGAATGAAAGTCTGCTAGCACACCTGAAAGGTGAACACAGTATCAAGAGATGCCATAGGGCACGGCAGAACTGGGGTGGACTTGCACTAAAATTAATTCTGTATTTCAACAATGTACAGAGAACACAGATCCTCATGGAGAAGCTGTTGACATGAAGTCTGTGTAACTTCCAGAGGGCCTTTGCAACCTCAGCAACTCTGTGAGAATGCTCTAATTTCTGGAACACTGATTGATGCTGAGAGTTTAGGAATAGGGCTAGATTATCCTGCCTGCCTTGCCTTTGGCATTTACAAGCAGGCAGGAAGATGAACCTTACCATCAGTGAAAAGAAGACATAGTCAACTTACTTGCCTCCTTCAGGAAAGAAGAGGAAATGATTATGCTTTCCAGGAAGCAGCTAGGCCAAGTCCTACATGGGTTACTGCTCTCTTACATTCCAATTCATCCAGCTGCAGCTGCACACAGGCACTTCCTAATGCTTTTGCATTAATTAGATAACCATCCAGGGAACACTTATGAGACACAGAGACAGAGGTATCTGCTGCCTGGCAGAGTCATAATCACTTCCTTGGGGCTCGGTGGAGTTCCTCATGCCTTCCCCTGCTATTGAGTCTCTCTCCACAGCCCAGAGAGCACGCTTTCTCCCCACCCTCCTTCTCTCCACTGCTGTCAAGACTACCAATGTCTGATGTCAGCAAACTGGACATCAGCTGGCTGGCATTGAACGAGTCTTTATAACAGAAATCAAACCACAGGAGAACATCTCCTCAGCTCCTCCAAAGATGCAAATAACAAGACACCTCTACCATGCCCCATCTCCCACTCCTATGGTACAGGCTTAGGTCTAGACTCCCAGAGCCTCCTGCCACGGAACTACATCCTTGCAGGCAAGGAGACCAGACAATCTCATCGATCACGTTCAGTCATGTTCAGGCTCAAACTTCCTCATGCTAGGACTGCCTTGCAGCAGCCATACATAGCAGTTGTTTGCTGGCCACTTCAGTGCCAAACACTGTCAGGGTTGAGATAGACAGGCGCTTCTGTGCTGGAAGAACAGCTGCTGTAGCATATTTCTAGGGGTGAAAAATTAAAGCAAAATTGCAGGAGGTTACCAGAAGCAGAATTTCTCATTCTGTACTGATGCAATCAGTTTCTGCAACACTTTCTTTACTATGTTGCTTCAACAAGCCCAGGGACAAAGAACTGCTATGGCCCAACTTCCCACACCTGAGAGACAAGTTCTGGTACAGGGCCCCTTAAGAAATGGTGTAAGCCATTATGCCCAGCACAGGCCCCTGAACTCCACTCAGTCACTCTGGAGAGTGAGGCCCAGGGCAGAGTCTGTGATGAAACTACCACCAGCACCAGCAGTGGATTTTCTGGCACCCTCTCGCCACAGAGAGAAGCTCAGATGGGCAAACAGATGGTAACAATTCTCAGGAACTGAAAAGCCCTGGATTCAGATGGGAGGCCAAGAGGTGAAAAGGACTCATGAGCTCACACGTGGAAGCTATCTGGAAGCTATTTGTCAAGTCCTGGAGAGACAGGCAAGGGCAAAACCCAGCTGTGCTAAGGATATGGAAATCTCACCCTGGAGCCATTAGCAGCCCAAAGCCCAGACCCCAGTGCACCAGGGGTCACTCACTGGTCCTTGGTCACATGTGGCAATTGCTTCTCTGCAGCCTCTGTGCAACCAGGATTGACCCAAAGGAAGTTTTCGGTGCTGATCACCCCCCCAGTGCCCAGCCCAACCAAAATGCCAGTATTCAAAAATACAGCAGAAGGAAGATGGTCTTGATATTATACAGCTAAGCCCAGATCAGGACTCTCATCAGACACTACATCCATCCAGGCCATTCCAGTGTCAAGTCAAGATGAAGTTCCACTCATCTGTTTTGCACTGAAATTACTCCCCCACCAAAGGGGGTGCAGAGCCTGCAACAAACAATCCATGTGTTAGCACAGGATGCATTTTTCTCTTCTCTGATGGCCTTTTTCATCCTAGCATCTCATTGCATTTCAAAGAATGCACTAAGACTCCAAAAGAAAATGGTATTGATACTCTGTAGAGGGAGCTAAATAAAGAGCAGCTGAGATCACTTGGCTTCTTTAGCCTGAAGAAGAGGAGAGTGAAAGGACTCATCATCGCAGTCCAGAACTTCCATATGAGGGGAAGCAGAGGGGCAGGCACTGCTCTCTTCTCTGTGGTGACCAGTGACAGGAACTGAGGGAATGGCCTGAAGTTGTGTCAGGGGAGGTTTGGGTTGGATATAAGAAAGAGTTCTTCACTCAGAGGGTGCCTGGGCACTGGAACAGGCTTCCCAGGTTAGTGGTCATGGCACCAAGCCTGCCAAAGTTCAAAAAGCATTTGGACAACGCTCTCAGGCACATGGTGTGATTCTTGGGGCTGTCCTGTGCAGGGCCAGGAGTTGGACTTGTGGCTCCTTTCCAACTCAAAGTATTCCATGAATTTCTGATTCTGTCTATTCATACAAGCAGGCAAACCACAGCAGAAAGCTCTGAGCAAATTGTGAAACCTGTCTAGTGACTTCACAGTGTAACTGGGAATATACCCATGTACCCATACTCTCTGTCTCATACTTTAAAATTATGCTTTCCATATCAGCCACCTACCCACACAAAGAATTTGGACTGCTTGTTGTACCACCCCAAAGCTGCTCTCCTCCAAGAGATCTCTCTCCCTGCAAATGCTACATTCTGACTTCCCAAGCTTCTGTAAGTAGATTTCAAAGGTGCTCCTGGCAGTCCCACTGAATAGCACAGGAGGATCCTTTACTTCCTCTCTGTTTATACAACATGCGGAGACCAATTAGTCCTCTGGTAATGAGCTCAGCAGCTCCAAGAAGTCTTTGTGACACCCTGGACTTCCTTATACCTCAGGTGAACCCGACGCCTTCACCTTGGACCAAAGGATGCCCCTGCTCTCCTTGACCTTGCTCTCTCAGCATGGCCAAAAAAGCCAGATATGCAAAAGTGGCAGCAGCTATGCAGGGTGGCAGCAGGCTTCATTGAATAGCAAGTGGTTGGCAGCAGGGCCTGCACGCAAGGACGTGTCTGTCCAGGGACCGTGATCAAGGGGTGCTGGGAGAGGGCATTCACTGCAGCAGTGCGAGTGTCTGCACAAGCCAGGGTACTTCTGCCCAATTAAGGGAAAGAATAGAAGCCTTCTGAGCTAATTTTCTAGTCCTTTGGAGAAGTGAAGAAAAGCGTGCATTGAAATATCCTCGTTCTGCCTCAACAGGGAGACACTGGGTGGCCAGCTGACCAGCCAGGGTGGGAAATACATCCGCCAACAGTCCAAACTTATGTCTGGAACAAAAAAGGGCTGAATTACTGAACCCTGTGAAGCTGGAAAGGCATAGCCTGGCATCTAACCAATACAGGACTTTTTAAACCCGCTCCTGGTACAGCCTTCCCTGCTGCAGGAGGTTGAACTGAAAGGCATGGATGATGGAGATTTCTATTTATTCACAGGCCAAGAAAGGACAGAAATTCTCTAACTTCTTAAAAGCACTCTGATTGCCCCCAGCCCACTTGTCTCCCAACTTTGGTCCTCTTTCTTACCAAAAGGCACCAAATTACTGGAATACAGGGAGGCATTTAGACACCACTTGCGACTCACCCATAGGAGGAAGCAAAATCTGCTTAAATATCCCAACACAGAGCCACTCTACACCACAACTCTCTGGACCAATAGTCCACCACCATCCAACATAAACAGAATTTGATGCAAAGCACTTGGCATCTCTTCATCCACCCTTGAGTTACCCATACCATATCACACCCCCAAAGTGTCGTCTTATCTCATAACACATTTGCTCCAGGCACAAATTCATCTTGCCTGATACACTTCGTCATCTGTCAGCTGCACAGAGCTGCAGGAATGGGAAGTAAGGCTCTGGGATAAGAGTGAAAGCCACATCTGCTGCTCAAAAAAAATGTCTATCTGATAAACGTTTCAGCTGCATTCTCATGGGCAAGCACATGACAGCAAGGATAAGAATCACAAAGCAAGAATAGCTTGATGTTTGGAGCCCAGATGAAGCCTCAGAGTAGCCTGTTTAATATTAATATTCCTCACATGCATTGTTTACCTGACTAACAAACACATGATGCCACACACTGCCCAGGCAGTTAATAAGAGCCATTTTTGTTGGAAAATGGAAACAGACCAAAAAACAAACACCCTAGTCCCATTTTATAAGTGGGGAATGGAGGTCCTGAATGATTTTCATAGGATAAATAAGTACAGGTAGCAAGCAAAGACTCATCATAAAGCTTCAAGATGTTACTGGCTAAAAGTTAACCAATTAAAATTATAAAAATAATACAAATTACCAAATACAATATTCAGGTTGCATCTCACTTTGCATGTGTGCGTCATGTTGTGCCCTCAGTACACTTTCTTTCTAATTAAATCCACCATCTGACTAACCTTTCTTTATAACATGGATTCCACAACCTGAAATGTTAATGACAGCCACAGCAAAAATATTTTTTAAATAACACACTACCACCTCCATTCCAGATTTCAACTTATTTTGCAAAAATCTTTGCCACAATTAATCCAGAAGTGTAGAGAGCAAATAGACAAGGAAGCCAATTATTCTCACAAGGTTTTCCCAGAAAAAAACAACAGTTTGGAAAGCCTGTTTAAATTAGCCCCTAACCTTCACCAATACACTCCTAAACACAGTGCTGAAAGGAGCTTAAAGGAGAGCAGGCAGATGCTATGCCTGGGATCCAAATCAGAGAAATCACCTGGGCCAAAAGAAACATTTCCCCATTTACTCATGTGCACTGTGAAAAAAGAGAAGGCTGGGCACAGGCTTACTAGCTTTCTTCTCCTCTCATAAGGATGTGACACTAATTAAAGTCTGTCAGTATCAGTAGAAGATTTGGGTGATGTGAAATGCAAGACTGGGCCTTTTGAATGTTCTGTGAGCAGAAACTTGGCTAGAAGGTTGAAAAGGGGGTGAGGAAAACTGCACTGAAAACACAAGTCTCTGCATTATGTATTCATGGGATGTATGCTGCCAGCAGGACTGAGAAAAACCAGCAATGTAATAGGGAAATGGAAATCTCACTTTTAGACATCTTAGAAAATAAATACATAGTCTTTTCTTTTAATGGGTCCATCTTGTAGGCTTAAAGGGAGTGTTGCAAGCAAGGTTAAAACAAGTACATCCAACCAACCAGAGGCAGTGAAATTCCTCCCTAATGAGAGGAAACTCACAACTGAAAATAATTGTTTTTAACTTACTGCAATGTACCAGGGCCAGCAGATGTCTGCACATATCCTTTTAAACTGACACTACACCAGTGCAAATAGAAAAACAAATAATGAAGAGAGCTGAAATACTAACTCTACAGCAAGGCCTTTTGAAAGAGAGGCGCCAGATGGGAACTGCACAGGGCAGCCTGCCCCATTTCCCAGGCTATGCAGAGACAAGGCAAACTTCTAGCATTTCCACACCTCAGTCCCAGGCCAAACTAAGTCCTGCAAAATGAAGGGTAACTGCATCTAGAGCAAACTGCAAACAGTCTATGTTTGTAAAGTGTTAAGAAGGTAAAAAGCACTGTTTCACATTGCTGTAAAACTCCTACGAGGCATAAAGAGATCTGGGCCCAAGGAGGTCAACAGGTGTGGAAATACCTATCATCATCAAGTCTACAACCACTTTCACCAAAGGCTTTTTTTATACATCCCTAAGCAATGAATTTATTTTGGAGTAGGTGATACAGGTCAGATCATGGAAGCAGTGGTAACCTAATGAAAGCAAACACCAGTGATTTTGTCCCGGTGCCACACAATGAACTGGACAGCACAAGTGCTGCCTTCCTCATGGGGTAGCAAGAGAACAGCCCAGCTGTAGCAGGAGCCACTCAAGAAGCAGTGCCTTTACCTCTCAAGAGGGGTATCTACAGTTACCCCAATCTATCCTAGACAGACAGCAGAAGAACCCTGAAGGTATGCCCCTGAAGACATGACCACAAGAACTGAACCTTGCCTCAATAACCCTTTTCTGTCTTTGCTTACCACACTTTTTTTTCAAGTTATGCTGCTTTCCTCTCGTGAAGTTCTGCCTTACCTGCTGCATTTTTTCCAGGTCAAGGCTGGGCCTGCTGACCTTATCCCCGTATCCTTGTCGATGTCTCTTACAAGGCATGACTTGCTCAAGGCCCGCCCCGACACTTGTGAAGATTAAAGGTCTGGAGGCCGGGCTCCGCACCAGGGGCTGGAGTCTCTTGGGAGGGGAGGCACTGAACGGCACGGGGCTGGGGCTGGTGTGGAGGCCATCACCCTGCTCTGCCACGGGCCGGAAGGACATGGCGCACAAGTTCTTCACTTCTTCGTCGCTGGAGGAGGTGTTGTTGCCGTCGCTGCAGCAGGCCAGCCGGCTGAGCTGGGACCACTTCCGCTTCTCCACGGCAAACTCTCGGTTGATGCGCTCCAGCTCCTCTTCTGAGCTGTGGCGGTCAAGGCTGGCGTGGAAGAGGGCCCGAACCTTGCAGCATTGGTTCTCCTGGTTCTGGAGCTGGTTGGTGGCCAGAGGAGTCAGGGCACAATTCCGTCTTCTCTCTAGTGGGAGGAGGAGATAGAGGAGTGGCAGAGCAGATCTGTGTCCGACAGCCTAATAAAATGGGCCTGTTTTCTCCTGACCTGTTGTTTTCATCTCCTCCCAAGTAAACTTCTGAGCTGTTTCTCCACCTTCTCTTACCCAGATCGAACACTCCCCCAGATGAATGCTTCCCTTTGGAAGTTTCCAGACCTTTTTTCAGATCAGACTGCTAGATGTCATCCCCTTTCAAACCATCACCTGGAAGTCTAGTTCCAGAGAAAGAACACAGACCTGTCACCCACCTCACCTCCTCAAGGTGGAGAAGACGTGAGCTTACAAACGTGTTGTGAGGCACTTGCCTCTAGCTGGAAACATTAACTTCTAGTGACCAGTTCTCAGGGCAGAAGAGGTAAGTAAATTACACTATTCTAAGCATCAACCTTATGGCTCAAATAAGTGAGACCTGGTTTCTGGAAATAAAAATCCTCTATTAAAAGACTTGTCACACAAGAGAGCCTGTCTTCAGCCACAAGCAAGGCATGCTTTATCTCTTCTGCTGAGCTCTTTCTATGCTAAGCATATGGAGCAGGGATTTGAATTCTGAAAGGACATGTCCTGTGGGTCAGGAATTTAACTTCTGCTGCCTCGGCATAAGAATCCACTTGAACCTAGGCACAGGGCACGCACTAATGGCAAGCTTAGCATAACTTAAGAGATGCATTTACTACAGATTTCACCTGCAGCTCTAAGCTACTTCATATCAGTCCAAAAACAACAGCAAAGCATGTGTATCTTCTCTGTCAAAGACTCTCACTAGATGCAAGAATAGGGCTGCACAATACCAACAGTATAGGAGGAAGGGAGAGAGATAATAAAATAATGAGTCCAGCAGAATGAAGAAACTGAAAGTTAAGACTCAAAATAGCAAGGATGAGGAAACCTAGAACAAAGATGACACAAGTGCAAAAGCATGGAATAGAAGATAAAATTTTAGTCCCAGCTCTGCTGCTGGAAGACTTGCGGACCATCTCTGCCCCATGTCTACAGCACCGGGACTTTAACACATGGTTAACAAGGTCTATTTCTGGTGGTAAAAATGCAACTGCGGCATCTGATAACACCAGCTTCTTCTCATGAGGTCCCAAATGCTTCAAGGTGACTGATTTAACACATCTGATTGTGGTACACTGGGGACTGAGAAGGAGGCACTTGCAAGAGCATAAGTGAAAAGAAAAACTGACTTCAGCCGTAGTATCCCGGGATCCTTCTATCTTCATCCCTTTACCTCTGTCGATCTGAGCAAGTTCCTGGTTCTCTCCCTCAGAGTCATCGCTGTCCTCATCACTTGGGGGATAAGAGATCTAGGGGACAAGGAGAAAGAAAAGGCTTCATCAAGAACACTGAACATTGCCCTGCTGCTGCCCAAGCCACTTCCCGCACCCTCCCCCTCTCATATCCTGCAGGCATCCACCCCACGTAACCACACACACCCAGCCATAGCACCTCCCTGTATGCACATCCTCATCTCCCAACACCAATCTCCCATCGTATCCTCTTACTTTCAGCAACACAGACCACACAGCCTACTGCTGTTTCCACCATACTGCACTGCCAGCTCTTTCCCAAGCACAATGAACATATCCTGCCTTTTGCTTCCCAGACATGTAGCTTATAACCATCATGGCCTACCACATCCACATCACGTGGATAACTGAATCTCCAAAATCTCCACTGCTGAGATAAAGACACATCCTGTCAACAGCACTATCATCTTGCAAGGCACCCACAAATGGAAGTGGCACGTTAACTTTAGCCATCCTGTGTATGTACCCACACTTCCCCGTTGAAGTTCACACACAAACCACCACAGAACAGACTCGCCTTGCTTTCCTACAGGACAACCCTGAAGCATTTAATAGAAATAAAAGAAATGTGATTTCACAGAAACACAGACAATACTGTTATGCTGTCCCCTCCAGGAGATAATTTACTGTACCACTGAGCACCCTTAAATGCTCCAAGAGTAATTACAATTTACATATTTTGCCAATATCAAGACTTTTCAGGAATATTTGCTCTCTGTCAGCCAATGGACTTCAAACCACTCACTCAAAACAAGTCTAACATTTGAACAAACCTGGTAGCTGCCTATCGAGAGGGTTGAGAGATCTGAAACCAAGCTTTCATAGGTCAGATAGATCATGCTGCTACTGAGTTTCCCGCACAGAGGAAACCCTACCTATCTTGTTCCTAAGGTGACTTTTGTTTGGCTGCATAGAGCCTACCTGGAAATTATTAGGTCAAACCTCTGAGCTACGCAGCTTAGTATGTGTCTCTGGCAACAGCCAAAACCAAAAGAGTCAAAGGAAAATGCAATACTTAAAAGAAACCTTTATAAGAAACAGTTCCGGAACAATATGATCACTGCAAGATAAACTTCATTATTCCTTACACCTTTTTATTCAGAATAACAAACACTGCCATCATTCTTAGCTGCCTCAAGCTACTTGCTCACAACAGAATCCAGTGGCAATACATTTCAAAATGTTACATGCTGTATTTCCATTTTAAGTGTGCTTGATGTGCTGTGCTTGACTTTTATGGAAGATGAGGCAAGCATGCAACCATTACACTGATTTGGACCTTTTTTACCTCCACCACCCTGGGGAGATGTCTTTGTAGTGTTTCAGCCACCCAGAGATACAGAAGAGCAGCTACACTTAACTAGGTGTCTATGAAAGACACACTGCTGACGCAGAGAAACAACAGGGGAGAAATTCTGATTGACACTGAATTTGACAGCTACTAAATCAACATACCTATTTTGTGATCATCCTCCAGGACTGTGTTTTGAGGGTTTTGTTCCCCCAAAAGCATGTCGCCATCTTTTTTCCCCTCCTTTTTCACAACTACCTTTTGCTCTTCTGTATTTACACTGCCCTTTGAGAAACCAAAATATATTTTCCTTCCTTGCTAGTCTTTAAACTACATTCTCAGCTGTCAAACGATGAATTGGGCAAGTCAGATTTCCGATTTATCCCCACTGCAGATTTTCCTGAAGTAAACGCAGGACGTTGTTTTTCCTACTACAACTACAATTTTCTTGTATGTGTTCACACACATGCATCATTTAATAAAGGCAGCTGGCACTGAGGAACACTGCCAAACACAGAGACTTCTAGTTGTCCCCAGAGCAGGTATAATACCTTGTTTGTACCATGGTAGTTCACAGAGGGGACAGCTGACACTGAGGTGCCATTGTGTAGCTGCTGTACAGACAGACAGAGGTCCTGTCTCCGTTACAAAAGCTAAGGCTCCCATTCGAACTCGAGAGGTACTGACCTTAGTCTGTGCCTCATTCCCACATAAAAACCTTTCATTTGGACACGGCAGGGTTTACAGTGAGGTTTAGCAGCTCTGCGTGGGAAACCTAGCAGCTTCAGTTTTGTACAATGTCGATACATGGCATGGCAATGCTTCCAGAAAAGAGGCAATGACACCTAGCACATGCAGGTCAAACAGCTACTGCACAATGTCACTGGCTTGAGATGCTTAAGATAGGAGTTGGATTTGAGTCACTGATTGACATTTGAAGGTCTTTGTGTCTACCGGTCCTGGGCTTCCAAAATATTCACTCTTCCCTGTTCAAGTGCAATTTTGACAGCTCTTGGTCTCATATGGGTAACTCTCCTCTACTGAGCCCTCCCCAGTCCCCCAGGCAACCGAAGACCAACTCCCTCATGAGTTGCTTTAAACACTTCGCTAGAGGCTTTCTTCAGAGCACCTGCAAGAAAAATCTCTTTCAAACAAGAGACTCTAGCTTTCATGTTCCCCAACAGAGAACCATCATTCATAGTAGGCTAACCATTAATCTTGCAGAGTTGAAATTTTATACCTGAAATTCCTTGCCACGATATCCCACACAGGCAAAGATTAATGGAAGATCAAAAAAAGGATTCTCTCTCTGGATAACAAGACTTTCCAAAAACTATAGATTTGTGGAATCAAAGACTAATGCTCTGACTAGCTGGAGATAAATATTCTCTCCCTTGACTCTTCCCAGGCTTTAACAGTAACCCTCCCCTAAACATTCAAAACCATTTTACTGAACACAGCAGTGTGTTCAGGCTTCCAGCCTCCCTTGCACAGTCCCTGTCATATATTAGCCACAGATTTACTTTTGTCCAAGGCAGTACAGCCCCATGTTCCTCAGAAATTCAGAACTGTGGCACTGCTATAGCAGAATATTAAAAAACTCCATGTCAAAAGTCCAACCAGATCACGGCTTCTTTCACAGCACATCAGTTGCAGAACTGTTTAGACTGAAAGACACCTCTTGGTATCACAGTGGTCCAAGCTCTTGCTCAAGCTGGAATTAGAAAGGTTGCCAGGACTGTGCCCAACACACTCTGTGCCTTAACATGCAAAATTGAAAAAAATAAAATAAAATCTTCAATTCACACAGATGTGTGAATGCTTGCAAGCTACGGCCCAAAAGAAGCCAAAAACCAAAAGACAGTTGGCCATCCACCCTTCAGTCTTTCTTCAGGAAATGCATCAGAAAGCTGCCTCATGTTGATGAGGATCTCAGTGTTACACCTGGGTCCTTCAGCTACAGCACCTGACATGCCTTCTCTCAGGATAAGGACTTCTCCCATGCCAGATGGAAACATGCACTAACTTCCCCATGCATTTCATTTTTCATCCATCTCTAGTAAGGAAATATGGGTTTGTGTAAAATAACCAGATGGTATTGAAGGAAAACTTGAGTGTAAAGCTTATACCTTTGAGGGAGTTTTAACATGAAAGACAAACTAGCAGATACAAGAAAAAACTAGAGACAGAAAAATATGTCTCTCTCATCACACTGCTGCTTGTCAATTGAGTAATGGCAACTAACTGCAGTTGAAATTGCCCAGGTCCTAAAGGGTCACATCACCCTTAAAGTCTAAAGCTCTGAAATACATCAGACAATGAAAAAGTCCCACTATGCTAAAGTGGAGTTCCTCTTGGTTTGGCTTCCAGAAGAGAAATTATCCTCCTATCATACAATCAGAAGCAATTACATTAAGAATCATCTGTGAGCTTACAAAGGATAAGGAATCTCACTTCTAAGGCAGAATAAAACTCTCCCAACAAGCTTCACTTAAAGGCTGCATTGTCCTAAAAACCTAAAACACCAATAGCATGATTTGGTGCGGCGGAGGTGTATTCATGAGGAAGAGATAATACAAAGATACAACTGACCACAGGCAACCCCTTGTTCCCAGCTCAAATGAAGAATGCACACAGGCTGGAGGGCATCATTCCCAATCTCCCTCGGGGAGCGAGGGAGGAAGGGAAGGAGGGAGTTTACCTCCAGGACGGTGGTTTCCCTGGCAGAGGCCAATACTGGCTGTGCTGCACATATAAGGCTGTTTGTGACACAGGCTTGTTCACTTCAGGCCAACCACTCCAGGGAATCTCTGCAACTACGTAAAGGCCCTTCCAAGAGCCCTGGAAAGAGACTTTGCTGAGCTGGTCTCACACACTGGTTCCTGGCACAAAACCAGAAAGCAATGGATGAGCTCAACAATGACTACTGATATCTCTGCGATGGGGAACTGATTTCCATTTCTTTAGTCTTCAGATTGGAGAAATGAAACCAGTGCTCACTTACCTCCCCCCTGCCACATTGCCTACAGAGCAGCAGCTACAGACATGGACAACCTACAGCACAGGGCTCTTCTCCATTTCCACTGCTTGGCTTTAGCAAAAACATTTCACTAAATTTCCCTAGTGTTACTTTTCCAGGTCAACAACTGGTGCAGTTGCCATGGGACACTGCCTGATCTTGAACGAGGGAGGAGCCATCCTGCCAATTATAAGAAACTCTGAATTAGAGAGAGTTGGAAAACAAGGTAGATGATGAGACACGGAAAGGCAGTTTTGAGACATGGAACATGAGGAAGAAGGAAGGAATGAGTCAAACAGACCTTCAAATTAACATGTAACTCTGTTCCCAAGATCTCCTTTAATTTTGAGAGATATTCAGTATTACAGGGAGAATTTATGCTAGCACAACAGGCTGGTTTCTCTCCTGAAGAAAAGTTGCCAAGCTAAAGTTCAGTTCAATCTTCAAACATCTACATGTGAGACATGACAGCCCAGGCTGTATCTGGGATTTACAGCTGGGGTCCTTCAACAGCTGAACTCCCAGCCAGAATCATCCTGGTTTGGAAAAGCTTTTCTAGAGTATTTTTTCCACGTCATTATGTTCCTTTTTAATTTTCACAGTAGGTGTGCCTTCAAACTCTATTCCCCATTTCCTTGCAAATGGCTACAGTTCAAATCCAGGGTTCATAACCCTTGAACATGGTCCTGCTTGACAGAGCAGCTGAGTCAATGAAAGCAGGGATGGGCCAGTGGGACACAGCACTCCCTGAGGCCCTTGTTTTCTAGGCCTGCCCCATGCCAAGGACAGAAAAATTCCATGCCATCTTCTGCGTGGGCCTAGAGTATATTTAATCGTCAGCGGTTTCACAGATCTGAGGGAAGTACAGAATCACTCCAGGTAGCCAAATCTGCAATGTTTTAATAATACAGTTATTATTTTTGTTCAGTGCATACCATTCTCAGACACTGCCAAACATGGTGACTGGCAACTGTCAGGATGCAAGTGGTGGTAGTCATTAACCAAAGAACATGGAAAACAAGCTTCTGTTCTGAGGAGCAATGACCAAACTGTATTTCCAGAAGCATGGGCTTAAATTGGGTTACCTAGATCTTGAAAGGAAGGCACAAGGCTTACACAGAACAGTGAGGATATGAGTGGTGCGTGGTGTGAGGAGGCACATTCTTGGTCCTCTTACCATTTCAAATCCTCTCCCTCATCCACCTGCACTTTCACAAATACATACATGTGTTTTGACCATACTGTCTACAGCTTCTGGAAAGAATTTACACCTGTGGACAAATCTGACTAGAACTAAAGCAGAGATACACCACCATAGTCTTGGGGATCCTCATCTGCGAGTGGAATAAACCAAAGGACTCTTTGCAGTCAAGAGCACAGCTGACTCTCTGCACTCTCTCATCTGTCCCACATCAGCTCTCTTTACAGCCGACAGAGTGTGCAAACCTCTTTTTCAAAATCTTCCCCTGCTCTTCCCAGGGCTAAGCTGAGATGATTTTGCAGGGGAAGATTAAAGATAAAAAACCAGGGGGTTTACAAAATAAAAACCAACCAAACAAAACCCCCCAAGAAACCGAGCAAGCCCCGACGCTTCACCATTAATCCAGAAAAGTACGTATACAGCACCAGTGAGTCTATGGTGCTTGAATACACGGAGTCCACAGCCATCAGAAACCAGATACCCCATGTTCCCTGTCCCAGGGAAGTGAATGCAGCTGATGCCTGCAATTGAGGCTCCTACCCACCCCAAGCCTATTCTCAGAAACTCTGGGCAAATATTGTTACAAGAGTGCAACCAAGATCATGCTTTTAAATTCCACACAAAATAAAAATAAGTACTTGCAAACAGACTAGAACAGACTCAGTTCTACCAATGGTATAGGCACCCATATAGATGCACACACTCCTCCTATCAGGCATCACACATCTGTGACAACAAAAGACACAACATTAATGCTATCAATCAAAAAATTAGTCTTTAAAAGGCCTCCTAGGCAAAAAGCACCCAGACTCTGTTCCTTAGCACCCAAAATACTCCAAATCTGAGAGAACCCCATTCAGTTTATTTATCCTCAAAGCCACTATGAGAACAAGAATCTCTCTGATTAAACATAGCTGCAGTCATGTTTGGGGCCATGATTTCAAAGGTTATAAATTTCACTTGTTAAAAATACAGATAAAACAAAATCACTACAGCCCTCACTCAGCAGGTGGATGGGGTCTGGTAACAAAGGTGTTACCACGGAAATAGAGCCTTTAATCCTTCAATTTCCTTCTTGACTTCCCAGACCACTGTGTTCCAAAGTAAGACTGCTTCTGCAGTATGGGAGCCAGGGGAATGGTGCAGCTCCATGCTGTGATATGTAGCATGTACTCTCTCTGGTAGCAAGAACTTTCACAAAATTCTCAAACTATCCCTATGTTGTTAGCTTAAGAGGCTAGTTAAGGTTTATAGCTCTTCCTACAAGTGACAGGAACCGTACACTCCTCCAGCTCCACTTCTACCTGCAGGTAAAGCTCACGGATGTGCCACTTCCCAGTAAGTGTCCCGCAAATATCCTACCCTCCTCCCACACTCAGCTTCTGCTCCATAAAGACACCCAGCACAGCCTGGCCTCACATGGCAGTCACCTGCACCTGATGGATCCACACTATGAGTTTCTCAACAGCTCTGTTACTCTACTCATAGCTTTGCTGATGCGATAAAGAGAATTATGGCTAATTCCTACTCAAGTTTCAAGGATTCTCATGGAAGCTGGCATTCATCTGTTCACTTTCTCAACCTATGAGGGAAGACAGGATAGCTCAGATGAGAACTAACAAAGAAAAAGGTGGCAAAGTGTCAGAAAGCACCCATCAGAAAGAAGCGGCAACACAGTTGTGCTGCAAAGAGATCCCTTTCCAAAGGAGGTCAACTGCCCTGACAGCTCCCAGCTTGGAGCCCTTGGAGCCAGGCAATCGCCTGGCTCACACCCAGCAGGAGCAGTGTTATTCAGCAGTGCTGACACCACAAAGCACAGCAATCCAGAAAGACAAAAAGGACCCTGAAAGATTAAAGACCTTCATTACAGGGCCTCATCCACGTTGCGCTAAGATACAGCGACTTAGCTTCATCTGTAATTTACAGCCCATTTGCTGCTAAACCTCAGCTCCAAATAGTCAGATTAAAAGCAACACTATTTATCACAGGCTGACAACCCTCTCAGACAGAAGTGGAAGACGTACAAGGGACACCTAGAACTGGAGGGGCACCTATAATAGCTGATCTTATCTGTAATGCATTTACTCAGGGAGGGAGGATGGGAGCTGCCTGCTCACACCAGTGCCAACCATTCCTGCCTCGGCCATAGGGATTTAAAGACACCCCTCCCGACTCACACCCTACCCCCACCATATTGCTGCGATGGGAAAAGGTTTCTGTGCACAGGCCAGCTTCTCTGGCAGCTTACAGCAACTCCTCAGCATTCCATGAGTCCCCTCAACCAGGGAAGCACGGCTGACAGCAGCTGGCATAAACAACACATCTGGTAACAGTTTTTCCATTCCCTACCCAAAAGACTCAGAGGGCAACTGCCTTTGCCCTGAGATACTTCCTTAGCTGAGGAGAAGCTGCTTGTGTTAGGAGACCTCACTCGACACTCACCTCTGCTCAGCCATAAAGAACTACATTAGCCACATTTGCAAACACAAGGAACAATGCCTTACAGTCAGGCTGGAAAATACATTTGGAGCACATGAGACATTTCAGGCTTCTCCTCCTCTCAAAATCCCACATTAACCCCTCTGAGTGCAAGCAGATGAGAGCTGTTTCATCTCTATGGATTTACACCAAACTTCTTGTGTTTTATCAGAGAGCAAACCAGTAGGATAATCCTTTCAGACCAGGTCTTTGATCCATCTGGTCAGGCACCTTCAAAGTAAGAGTCAGGAACATGTTACAACTTGCAATGCCTCTCACTGCACCAGATGCTTTCCTGGTAAACATTGTGTGATTCCAAGTGGTTCCTAGTTGGGAAAATCTGACAAATGGGTTGTCAGATCGTCCCACACATGGGGGCATGGGCTAGAGATGAGCGCACAAAGACAGAATTTGAATATTCGCTCTCTTGTCCAATATACAACACAGAAGGCACAAAATTAAATTAGTATGAGGCAGGTCCTAAACAAACAACAGGCGATCATTTGGCAGTGTGTAGTTAAGGTGTGAAATACTTTGCCACAGGATATTCTGGATGAAAATACCCTACACAGATTTGGTGGTGTAAAATGAACAGGTTTAGGTAAAAGAAGCCTACTGGGTTACTAATGCAGGAGATGGGATACTGGGGGAAACTGTAGGTCTAACACAGGATGGATGCTCCTAAATCCCATTCATGGAAGAGGGACACAGAGCCCCATGCATTTACTTGCAATGTTACAATGTAAGGGGGATGCACAGAGCAAAGCCTGACAGTGTTCCTTCAGGTCCAACTCACCCTACCACAGAGTGCTACTGACACAGTGTCCAAGCACCAAATACTAAACTAGCACCCCCACATATCAGTTCAGGGGCAAGATGGAAAAAGCTGCATTGCACTGCAGCCCTCTGCAAAATACCATTGAGCAGTTTCCCAAAAGTGATTGGTTCTGCCCAAGCCAGAACAAAAAGGGTTCTCTGAGAACAAAAATCTGTATGTGGAATCTGCTGATTTTTCAAGCTTGTAAATTATTTCAGTTTATATGCTTCACACCAAATACCTCTGTTCACTCCTCTTAATTAGCCTTTGGCCATAGAACTTTATTTCCTTGGAATAACCAACTCAAATTATAAAGAAAAAAAAGAAACACACACAAGAACAGTCTGGCTGCAGACAACTGTCTGGAACAACCACTTGGCTTTGTGTCTAATAACTAGGTGACAGGATATGGAAGGATTATTTTATATTTTTCCAGCTTACATCCAGACACACTCTCAGCAAACTGGAGAACCTAGCTGCCTGTCTGGCACCTTTCCCCAAGATGGGAAATTCCCCATTCAACCAAAGGAAATTTTATTCTCATCTTATGCCCATATAGAGCTTGACAGATTGTGGCCTGTCATGCCAAGAAGTAAGGACATCAGTTAAATAAAAACCAGCATGCATCACGGAAACAATGTGACTCCGTTAGCAAGGAGTAAGATGAGACAGATTGCTGGATAAAATAGGTGGGAAGGGACAGGATGTTTGTGCTACCAGCAACTCGAATTGTGTGATCTCCTTGAAATCCTGGCTCAAAACCAGGTTTGTAGCCCAGACAAATCAATTAATCAGCTACCAAGCAATAGTTTGGTCCCTAGAAATATCAGAAACCAAGGCCCACCTATTCTCATTGTGGACATTTATGAATATTGAGGTATTTGGACATCTCCCAAATACCAGGCATCTCCCATCCTTTCACACATCTAAATTCAGATAAGGATCATCTACCCTGAAGTCAGGCAAAAAACCTCAGGTGAACCTATCCATGAAACAGGAGACATGACTAATAAAAGCCTCCTCTGGAGATCTAAACTCTAGACATTGATTTCCTTTTCCTCGTCAAAGTGTTTCAAGCCCTGAACTCATAGGTCATCTCATATGGACTGGTGCTGGAACTAGGATGGGGAGATGAATCCAGGCAAAGCTGTAGAGGGCTCTTCTCACATGTGTTTGCTGGGTACAAAGACCAACCAACCCAGTCGTGCTGTTTGAGGAAGGCAACCCATAGCCTCAGAGCCTACCATGCCGTAGGGATACCTCCCTGGGTTTCACCGCATCTCCTCGCTCACAACACTCGTCTGAAGGGTGCATGGCCAGTGGGGCACAGGCATCGATCTGCTCCCAGCACCATGGCTCAGGCCTTGGCAAGCTCAAGTGGCTCTGCGGCAGGCTGAGCCCGGATGATGAGCAGCCTGGAGAAGAGTGCCGGGGGAGGAGAGGGCTGGAAACAAAGAAACAAGGGGCTGGTCCACACCAGCTGCTTTGCAAAGCACACACGGAATCTTCTTTGGGCTTTTAGCCCCTGCCACCCTTAGATAACATTCCGCTGCACTAATACAGAACTACTAGAAAGAACCAGGATTTGGATTACTGCGCAGGCAGCCATGTGGCAGCTTCAGTGTAAACCTACTAAGCAAGATACTTTCTAACATACAGGTCCAACAGGAAGTTTCCATAAGCATCCACGGTATTTCACTCTCCATGAAGCCATCAAGGATGGACTAGAAAACTATCATGTGAGCTCTTCACATGGGTACTCCGTTGTGGCGTTCCCATTGGGCTAGAGCTTCTCAAAGGGATAACAGCAAGAGTTCTCCTGGCTGAGCACTTGGTGTGCTGCAGTGACACCTCAAATCACTCACCATTTAAGACCTGCTCCCTCTGCCTCAGCCAGCTCCCGAGATGCCTCAGCCTCAAAATGCCTGTCCTACAAGGACTGAACAATTCCGTGTGACACAGACTGAGGTACATATGGATGCCAGGTCTGTGTGCAAACAGACCAGCCCATGGCAGAGAGGAGGTTATAATGGGCACAAAAAGCAAGAACATAGCAAGAGAGGGAAGAAATGCGTAGAGACACCCTGAGCTGTCCACCCCCAAGGAGCAACCATGCTGATCAAGAAGAAACCATCTCTGAACTGTGCTTCACCTGTTTGTTGCATCCCCACAGCTTGGGCAGCCCTGTATCCAGACTGGCATGGAGACAGCTCTGCATAGGTCACACTGGGCCGCATGTCCTCTACATCGACTTTTCGGCCTGGGTCACAGCAGAGTTCACTGCACAGGGAATGCTTTCAGTGCAGATAAAGGTCACAACTAATTGGCTTTTCTCTAAATCCTTGCCTGGGTGTTCACGCTGAGTACTTGTGGGTGGTGCTGGTGCCTATTCACAAACAGCTTAGCTGGCTGACTGCTGGCCACCGGTGGCAGGAGGACAAACAGGCTCTGCCCACGGCCACGCACAACAGCTCCTGCGGCAGAACACGGCCCGAGCACACACATACCTGTGATGCTGGTTGCTAGGAAGAGCTGGATCACCCGGCAACCTGAATCCCACTCAACAGGGGAACAGGAGCTACAGATAAAGGCACGGGGGTAGGAGGGGTTGGCGCTGCCTACAATGTGTGTGGGAGTGTTATTTCCCACTGAAAAGGGAATACAGCCCTTGGTTCCCATTCTGAGGAATCCAAACAACACTTCTGTGAACCCAGGCATGCTCCAGGAACAGCCAGAGAAGCGGGCCAGGCTGACACATTACAGCAGAGTGGTGCCCTGCCCACCCACCACTCCACAGAATTCTCCTAAGCAGATGCAAGCCTTGCTTTATGCTGTAAAAAAAGGAGAACCCGCTTTTTTTTTGTGAAAGCCATATAATTAAAATAAATAATGACCTGGTTCTGCTTTCTATTTTCACCTCAAATATGAGCTCTTTTCATGCTCAGGAAAACATTTAGCATCCCAAACAGTGCAACAAATTTGGAACTTGTAGGACAATGCATGACAGCAGGAAATGAAGAACTGCACTATCCAGCAAAGAAAAATAATCAGTTTTCACTGAAATCCAAAAGTTAAATACATAGCACTGACTTTTCAGAATTTAGTTTTTCATTCAAATAAAAATCAAGAATTGGGAAATACAAGGAAAAGTAATGAGATTTCTTTGTGCCTTTGGGAGGTGGACTATTTTTTAAGCTAGTCCATAGTTTCCTATCAGTCATAAAGGCCAGCTGAGAGAATGTCTCAAAGAACTACCCCAATGTCAATGAATGACCCATCATGCTGTATTTGCAATATCTGCAATTTGTCTGAAGTAGCACTCTTTGGAATTAAGTCTTTATAGAAGATTATCAGTGCTGAATGTCTGCACAGAAAAGATGACAATCCTTAAAGATTCAGACCTTTGAAGCCAAGTAGAAAGAATTGCAAACCTATTATTTTACAATGCCTCAGGCACAGGTCTCAAAAACCTAAGGCTTAAAGGGGCTGGGATTGCCTGTTCTATTCTTTGCCTTAGCTAAGTATCTACCACAGCATTTCAAACCCACCAACATTTATATTTTTAGTCCAAATTATCACAAACCTAACTTCAGGCATATTCATAGATACACCAGAAGTCAAAATTGTACTTACACACTTAGATTCATGCGTTTGTGTCTTTCCTGAGATTACAACAAACTAGAAGCATCTAATGTAACCAGCTGATGTAACAGGAAGAAAAGCAAAGTTTCAGTGTAAAACAGAGTCCTCCAGCTCTAGAAGAATTAACCTGTTTGGTGGAGTCTGCTGAAAACCCCACAAAGGAGAGAAAACCTGCATACACCACAGCAGACAAAGCTAAATTTTCCCTGTGCCAAGCTGAAGACCTGTGACACATGACAAGCAATCGCCCCAAAGAAAGACAGCAATCAGTCTGTCGTCATTCACAATAAGCATGAGCACTTATGCAGATCTTTGAAAGCACACCCACTGTGCATCAGTAACAATGCTACTCCACTCTCTTTTGGTCTGAGGAGAAAAAAATAGCACTCCCGGCTCTGCAGTGCAACAAGGTACCACAGGGACAGGGACTCGGAGTCCCTGCAAGCTTGAGGTTCACTTTGCACAGCCAGCTGAATGCCCTTCTTACAGGGAAGATGAAGATGATTCCCAGTTGCCCGTCAGGGCTGGCCAGCCAGCCCAGCGTCTCATAGCGGATTCCAGATACAGATGCCAGTAGAAAATAACGGAGATGGCTTTCTGGTCCCCAGTGCTGTGTATGCACACATACAAGCTGCAAGGGTACCTGAGGAGAGCTGACACGGTGGCTTTGTTAGTGCCTAGCACACAATTCCCTTTCAGCAAGTATAAGGCTAAAGTTATGTAGAAGAGAAGTGCAGCTCTCTGTCACCAGAACACTCACATATGACTTCGTATCATTGATCAACATTGAGGAAGTGACAAACATGTCTGAATTATCTCTGCCCAGGACCAAAATGAATATGCCAAGTAATTTAACAATTTTTGTGGATTAGAACATCAGTTGTATCACCTCCAAAGTTGTTTGTGTCAACAGCAAAGTTGGAATGAAATTGCCACCTTTAAAGTGCTCAGTTTTTTTCGGCTGCATGTTCCAGCCAGTTAATTTTTTAACACACCACAATCCAACTGTTTCATTGTGATAACACCTAGGGCCACTAATTAAGGGCTTAGTTTGACTGGCAATGCACAGACTTGTTCCAGCCAGATGCTCCCTGCCCCAAGGAGCTTGCTTGCAAGCAAAGCTCAGAAAACAGACACCCACACTTTAGCCACTACATAAATAGCAAAGCCACAGGAGTTAAAGAGAAACTTGGAAGAAACACATTTTTGTGAGAAATCCCTACCCCAAATTGGGGGGATGAACAAGACATTTGATTTGCAGAAAGCTCACAGAGTTGGTCAGAGAATACTTCTAAGGGCTCAGTATCAGTACTCCATCACAAACCCACATGCAAGCCCAAGATAGGCATTTTAAAAGCTCCTTGATCAGCCTGACTTATAGTTCAGAAAGTGTTTCTCAGGGCTATCAGTCCAAAACTATGAAAGAAAATAATGAAATACTGTACTAGACTGTAATACTGGACAACTAACACAAAAAAACAAAAAACAAAACAACAAAAAAAAAATCAGGCCTTGAGTTACAGGCCCCTCTCACTTTCCTGGTTTGAAGCATTTCACTACAATATGGGACACTCCCCTGTTCTCACTCTTTTCTCCTGTCCCAACTGCTCTGGAACAGACCCAGTTGCCAGCTGTTATCAAAGATGATCCCTAACCTGTAAAGTCAGATCTGCTTCTGGCTTAAAAACAGCCAAAAAGGTTCCTGAATCTGGCCTAATCTCTAGCAAATAACACCAGTCCACTGAAGCAAGAGGTAGACCAAAGACTGAGTCACCGGGCAATTCCCTCTCCTTCCTTGGACTTAGCCACAGAAGCTGAAGGTTGAAGAGCGGAAGCTCTTAAGCTAACAGGCTGTGCTATGAACCACAAGAGCTCAGGCGTGGACACGCTGCCCCTGCTGCAGGGGCACAAGTGTCCAATGGGAAGACACCTAGGAAAACTTGACATCCACAAATCCACAGGCCCTGATGGGATGCTTCCACAAATGTTGAGAAAGCTGGCAAATACCACAGCTAGGCCATTCACAATCATCTTTAAAAGGTCATGGCAATCAGGAGAAAGCAAATGTTACCCCAGTCTTCAGAAAAGGCAAGAATTAGGAGTCAGGGAACTACCAGCCAGTCTGCCTCACCTCAATCCCTAGAAATGTGATGGAGTGCCTCATTCTGGAGGCCATGTCTATCCACATGGATGACAAGGAGTAGTCAGCATGAATTTACTAATGTCATGCCTGACAAACCTGATTGCCTTCTACAGTGAAAGAACTACCCAGCTGGATGAGGGGAAAGCAATGGATATTGTCTGCACTGACTCCAGCAAGACTTTCAATGCTGTCTCTCACAACATCCTCATAGAAAAACTCAGGAAGTGTGGACTGGATGAGTGGACAGTGAGGTGGATTGACAACTGGCTGATGGTCATAATCAGTGGCACACCGTCTAGTTGAAGGCCTGTCACTAGTGCTGTCCCCCAAGGTTCAGTACTGGGCCCAATATTGTTTAAGTCATTCATCAATGACTTGGATGAAGGGGCAGATGCCTCCCCAGCAAGTTCACGGATAATACAAATGTGGGAGGAGTGGCTGATAGCCCAGAGGGCTGTGCAGCCCTTCAGAAGGACCTCGGCAGGCTGGAGAGATGGGCAGAGAGGAACCTTCTGAAATTCAGCAAAGGGAAGTGGAGGGTCCTGCACCTGGGGAAGAAGAACCCTATGGACTTGCACAGGCTGGGGGCCCAGCTGCTGGAAAGCAGCTCTGCGGACAACGACCTTGGGGTCCTGGTGAACAACGAGCTGTCCATGAGCCAGCAGTGTGTCCTGTGGCCAGGGAGGGCAGCGGTGTCCTGGGGTGCACTGGGACGAGCACTGCCAGCAGGCTGAGGGAGGTGATCCTGCCCCTCTACTCAGCCCTGGTGAGGCTACATCTGGAGTGCTGTGTCCAGTTCTGGGCTCCCCAGTACAGGAGAGACGTGGAGCTCCTGGAACAGGTCTAGTGGAGAGTAACAAAGATGGCTAAGGGACTGGAATATCTCTCTTACCAGGAAAGGCTGAGGGAGTTGGGCTTGGTCAGTCTCAAAAAGAGGCAACTGAGAGGGAATCTCATCAATGTATATAAGTACCTAAAGAGAAGGTATCAACAGGATGTTTCCAGGCTCTTCCCAGTGGTGCTGAGCAATAGGACAAGGGGCAACAGGCAGGAACAGATGCACAGGAAGTTCCATCTGAAGATGAGGAAAAACTTCTTTACTGTGTGGGTGACCAAGCTCAGAGAGGTTGTGGAGTCTCCCTCACTGGAGATACTCAAGAACCATCTGGACACAATCCTGTGCCACGTGTTCTAGCATGACCCTGCTTGAGCAGGGAGCTTGGAACAGATGATCCACTCTGGTCCCTTTCAACCTTACCCATTCTAGGATTCTGTGAAGACAGCAAGGTCAGCTATCTTCCAAGGTGAGGGGCTCAAATTTGAACCCTAACTATCACAGATGAGAGCCCAGCCACCCTTATCAGAAACTGCTGGCTGAGCATGCTGACCCAACATCAGGTGAAGCGTCAGTCAGTCCCTCCCTTCCCACTATGGTGACTTCTGGAGAAAGGGAAATAAAGGGACACTTTCTGAGAGATGCCAGCACAACTCCTGAGTCCAAGTCCTCTGAGCAGCCCTAGCTGTCAACTGCTTAAAGACCAGCTTCAGTACGGAAAAAGAGAAGTCCACTACATCAACACCCAAAGCTTGCATATTTTGTGGTTTCACTTACAGAAGGCCACGGCCTCCTCTCAGCTTCTCCAAGTGGGAAAAGACTAGGAGGACCTACCACAGCCACACTAAACCAATTCGGGACACATCACACAAAAATAAAACCTTACAGTGGGCAGAAATTTCATCCTGAAAAGATTGCCAAAGCCTGGTTGCCAATCCAAGGGTGGTCAAATATTCCACACTTGTAAAAATGAGTTGACAATTTACCCAAGGACAGTCTCCTGGGACTTTGGCTGATTTCAATACAGTTGTAAGCTAGAAGCACAACAGCAGCTTGCTTTGCCTTGAATTTGGGAACCTCCCATAAAGGCCACAAAGTGCAAAAGCAAGTGCGCAGTGAATGAGAAGAGCAGCTAAGCGCACTGTTATTAAAGCTCAGAAAGCTCTTGGTTTGGGTGGTGAATGCAGATCAATTCCTACTCTATCCAAACTTGATGCTCGTTCTCCACTTACAGGACTACAGACCTGATTCTATGCTCTCACCTAACTTTTCACTAGGTTTCAATGACAGCACACGGGACCTTTTAAATAATGCATATACCATACAAGCCAGAATACGTACAGACCTGCATAGACACAGACCAAGGCCAAGAAGGCAGAAGTCCGGTCAGTACCTGGCAGCCCCACATCATGAGGGCAGTAGAGCAAAATGGTACAGGACACTTGGCCTTGACACAGGCTCCATGCACAGCACAGCCACCAGGAGCTTCCACACGGCTCATCCCCTGTGACACCTACCCCAGGGCTATACCTGCAAGGAGCTCTGGTCCAACACCTAAGACAGAGCACTGCACACTCCATTAAGCAATCAGTATGCTGCTACAAGGCTCAACCAAGACCAGGCAGCTGCACATGGTCCCCAAAGGCCTACAAAACAGATTTAAACCCAGAGTTTGCAAGTCTGGCTTTCTGCCCATACACATATGTACCAGTCATTGTACCACTCCCCAGTGCAGGCTGCAAAGACAGCTCTGATGGGCTATGCATTAGCCTCGCAAGCAAGGCACAGTGCCACCTTAACTTTCTCCATTGAGCCTGCAAAAAATGCAGACCACCTGTCTGCAGCACAAAACCTTGGCACTAATATGAACAAAATGGCTGCAGATGCCCACTCAAGCACATTTTCCTGCATGCCTCCAGCATCCTGAAGGCTGTATCTACCTCTGAGAGCTCCTTCCAAAGATTCTCATGGTTTCACAACCTGAGGCTCCAAGAGACAAACAATAAAGCTAAAGGAGGAGATTGCAGCCATAAGGCTCAGAAACACAGTGTTAAAAAAATCCCTCACTACCTCTGCAGATACTCTGCACTGAATCAATCCACTACAACCTAAAGCATTGTCCTTATTTTACTTCCAAAAATAAAATCTAACCCTGCCTCCCCTGAGAGCCACAGAGCGTGCAATCCCCAGAGGAAGAAGTGCAGCAAACTTTGTTAGCAACAGTGCTGATGTTTCATCAAAGTTGCCATCAGCCTGTCCAGAGTGACTGCGCAGAAGTGCAGCCACACGGCAATGAGCCTCTGTGTAACACATACAAAAGACTCCACTAGAGTCTGGTATACGGATCCCCAGCCCCCAACTCAGGCAACGAAGGCTGCCACTTTTCCCAGATCCCGTCTTTTATTTGGGGCCAGCTGCTACACTTCCCGCAGTACTGGTGCCAATCCAGAGTAACTCTGCTGATTTCAGGGGGTATCACTTGATTCACAATAATTTTGCCAAATCAGGATCTGGTATTTTTTTCTCATCCGTCACGGCTCCATTTTTATCCCGTGGCATATGGCTCAAAAATTCCTCTTTGTATTTTGCAGGAAAGGCTTAGATCCTGAATCTGTGGTCCTCAGTTTTATTTCAAGCATTAAAAACGGATGTAAGACGAATCTGGAAAGCCATGGGTCAATGCAATGATCCAGTCTGCAAACTTCAGCTCAGATTCTGGCCTTCAGGACCAGAAGAGAGAGAAATGCAAATAACGAGCAGAAAGGCATTTTAGGTAAATCATGTTTGTTCAGTACCTAGCACTATGGGGTTCTAGCCTGGCAAGGGCTGGGAGGCCATAGATTGCACACGTACAAAGGTATCTAGGCAAATGCCTACACAGTTAAATGTGAATCCCATCTAAAGGAAAACATTCTACAAAACAGATACATCTGTCTTCATACACCTTTCTGTATTATCTGAATTGTGCAGGGTAATTCTGGGTGCAAAGGAACGGGACTTCAAGTAACAGGAATACAGCCTAGGCCAGTTCCTCCTGAGCACACTGGCTGAGAGGAAACTGACCCAGCATAATAAACACAGCAAGTTTCCAGCTCCTCGAGCTCCCCTTAGTAGTCACCTGAAGTGGACAAAAAACAACCAAGACAAAAACGGGGTTTCTTACCTTTAGCTGGAAAGGTTGAATTTCGTTCAAACTCTGGTTCCTGAGCTTTTTGGTGAGGATCTTCAGCATGGTACAAATCCGAGGAGCCAAGAAAGGGTTAAGCACACACACACGCACGCATCTGCATCTGCCGCGCCGCTGCCGCTACGCTCGGCGGAGCTGCGCGGAGCTCGCATCCAGCACCCCAGGTACGCGGCGGCGGGGGCACGGCTCCGCACAGCCGCTCCCAGCTGTGCCCCTTTCCCCTCCGCCACCGCGCTCCGTCCTACAGCCCTCCGCGCTGGGAGGCACAGGGAATCCCTCTCCAAAGCCTACAGAAAAAAAAATGAACACCAAACTTCCTTTGCCTTCCACCCCCTCCCCAGTTACGCTTCAGAAAGGAGGGAGGTACCAGCTGGCAGCGTGCTGCAGGGGACAAGAGACACTCGGCGCAGAGTGCTCACTGCGGGACGGCAGAGCTCCCTGGGCGAGACACCGGGCTCCGCTCATGGCAGCGCTCCCGCCCGCTCAGCCCCAGGCGGGCACCGAGCATCGCGCCCCGCTGCTACCGCCGGGCGCCGCCGCCCCGGGGTCCCTCCGGCACCGCCGCCACGGGAAACTTGTAACAGGCGGCGCGGCAGCCGCGGCGCACATTGGCCCGACGGGGCGGGACGGGGCGGGACGGGGCGGGGGAGCCGCGGAGGGGAGGCTGTTCGGTCGCCCGTCGGCGCCCCATCCAAGCGCACCCGGCGCCTCGTTGGGCAGGGTCGCCGGGGGATGTCCATGGGGGACACCNGGACTCCGCTTAAAGGGTCACCGGCCCTTCCCGGCCGGCCGGCGTTCCTTGAGTCTCTGAGCCGGGTGGGCTGTGCTCGGGATGTAGCGGACTGGTCGCTGCCTGTGCGCTACCGCATCCTGGCTCGCAGCCCGCTCAGCCCAGGAGGGGAGAAGGGTGCGCTGACCTGTCTGTCCTGCCCTCCGATTCAGAGCACAGATCCACAGGGAGGGTTTGTGTGTTCTGTCTCCAGTCCCTTGAGCCACCCCGGGAGCTTGCATGGGGCCTGCAGCAGCAGGGAAGCTCGCCACAGCCTTTCCCCACAGATACGCAAGCCAGGCCAGCACCAGCTCGTGCTGCACCAGCTATCCTCGGGCACAAGCAAGGTGCCCCATTCCCATGGCCAGTCCTCCAGCACCTCCCTGGCAAAACAGTCAGGAAAGTTATCCGGGACTGGCTGATAGGCTCCCAGCCACTTTGAACCCACGGGAAGCCGCCGACACGTTTGCCGGCAGTAACAACAAAGGGCTTTCACCCACTGCCAACTCCATGCCAGCGATAAACTCCCCGTGTCTAGATGAAAG
The DNA here is from genome assembly GCA_013398055.1 of Ifrita kowaldi. Lineage (NCBI taxonomy): Eukaryota > Metazoa > Chordata > Aves > Passeriformes > Cinclosomatidae > Ifrita > Ifrita kowaldi. The sequence continues at coordinate 198,860 of VZRS01006705.1, forward strand.
GTCCCTTTTGCCCATTTCCAGTCCCTTGGGGCCAACAGAGCCTTTTGTCCCAATCTCCCTTCTGGGACAAGCTAGGAAGCGTTGCAGAGGTCTCTGCTTGTGTACAAATTCCAGAGGAGCACAGGCTGGTCAAAGAATGGGTTCCCAGCTCCCAGCCAGCAGGCCTGTAACAAGATAAGGAAAGAGCACTCCTAAAGTGCTGACTGTGGAAAAGAGAGAGAACATCCCGCTGCAGGGGAAAGGGTCTCAGTTCAGCTCCAGTTAGCAAAGGTTTTTTTCTTGAAGGAGTACAGCAAGCACAGAGTCTGAGCCAGAAAATAAAATTTCTGCTTTTCAGATAGTGCCTTCTTAGAAGATGTCTGCAGTAGAAAACTGTCTCAGCTGTTAAACCATACTTGCTCTGTGAGTTCTGCACCGTGGACTTCTCTTCATCTATTTTTCCCCCATTTCACACCAAATTGAAATCACAATCCAACCTTATGACTCTAAGCCACCACACATTGCTATAGGTACTTCTGCTTTTCTTATTGCATGAATTAAAAAAAACAGGGAATAGTGCACATGAGCAGATAGCTAGTCTGGCATCCTGCATCCAACAGGAGGGAGTAAAATGCCAATTGAAACCAGAAATCCTCCAGAGATATGCAATAATATATTTAATGTTACATAAGAATTACTCCTGGTCCCTAACCAATAACCAAGATATATCCCAAAGTCCAACAGTTGAGACTCTCTTAAAATTTTTTCCTTTTTTTTCATATAAAGTGAAATTCCCCAAGCCATTATTCATTCCTTATTTCAGCTCTGGAGATGCTGGCTGTCCTCGTAATGGTCTGTAAGAGATGACCCACAAACCACAGTCAGCTTGAACTAACATGTATGATTGCTTTCCCATTCAGAGTTCAAGCACTGGGACAGGCACATGCCAGGGCCTAGTTGTTTGTTTCAGAACAGGTGAAGCTGAAAAAGCTCCGTGGAACAGAAAAGAGCAGAATCTGCCATCCCAACTGTAACACATCACAGCCTCTACCTGAGCTCAGCCCACCCCACTAAGGCACAGGACAGCAGTGGGGACCCCAGCCTGGTGGAGGGCTCCTGCTAGGCCTCCTAACCTGCTGCAGTGCCAGGCCTTCTCAGGGCAAGCAGCAAAAACAAGTGTTGATGAGGCTTTTTCAGGGCACTTGCAATTTGAGAGAAACTAATACTACACATCCTGCTTCTGCAACCTTTACCTAGGTGTGTTTCAGCAAGTACCTGCAGAGCAGCTGTTTCTTTCTTGCTTTGTATTTTATATGAGCCAGAATAGCCAGAAACATCAACTTTGAGTATACCCAGTTCTATTGGAAATCTAGTTATAGATACCTTCTCCCAGTGTTTTCTCAGACTCTGTATCCATGAGCATCTCTGTGTTCCAGCAGACTCAGGAGAAACTCACACCCTCAGGTTCCTCCCCAGCTAACCTTGCGCCTTGCACTGATGAGGTACCACTACCTCTCTCTTGGTCCACAACTGCAATGCCAGGAGCAACTGATTGACAGATCATAATTTCTGCATTGATCCAGGGCATCCAGCATCTCCTCTGAATGAGGCACGGTGACACACTGCTGCAACCAGTGACAAGCAATTTCTCAGACCCCCAGAGGAAATGAAACCCTCACAGAAAGCAGAGCTGCAACCTACTGCTGCAACCCTTGTCTTAGGTGATCCATGCCCCGAGGATGAGGCTCAACATGCTAAATGGGTTCTCAGTAGATGACAAGTCATGCTGCTGCACCACATAGTGGAAAGAAAGCTTCCTGAGAGGTTTGGAGGTGTTGCTCCTCCACATACAGGTTGCAGAACACTACCGAGTAACTTCTATCCAAGGATAGCAAAATATTTTCCAGGGGTAAGCAATTGTATTATTCCCAAGGAAAAACCCAAGTCAGAGGAAGGTTACTTGACTTTCTGAAGGTCACTGAGGAAAGCTGTGGAAGATCCAAGAATAGAAGTGGTACCTCCTGGCCCCCAGCCGTACGCTCCCAGACTGTAATCTAGCCTGTTACTAGATCACACTGCTGGAGCTGTGCAAAATTCAGTGGTTTCTGTTCCCAAGGATCTCATGTAATCACTCTGCTCTGTTTTTGGTTCCTGTGGGTTTCTCACTCCTGGAGTTTTGATCTGCCTACTGGGTTCAAGCCAAATCTCAAATCTAGTCCAAGTTTCCTCTGGTCACATGATAAAAGCATGAAAAATGCATCATACAACATTTAGGGTAAGCCCACATGCCTGCTCCAGCATTTCTTGAAGATCTCTTTAAATTCCTCGTGGCAAGACCAGGAGCAGAAAGGAGGCAAGCAGCAAGTTTCCCCTGCAAGAACACATGGCATTGAGGTGACAGGGAGAGGGCAGGGGACTGTGAGCTGAGGCAGGATGCTGGTTCACTTCCACGTGTTCCTGCCTGCTGCTGCCATGGGGAAGACATCCCTGGATGTCTGCTGTGCCACATCTTACATTCCCTTAGAGACATTCCTCTGTGGGAATCCTGACCAAATAGTGCAGTGGGAAGACAGGCAGTAGGGGTGAAGACAATGCGGTGAGGATTAGTTTAATGCACAGATTCCCTCTCGGCTGTGTTTCCTGCTGTGCTCGGAGAACAAGCTAATGCCTTTTGCAGTTTATCCTGCCCAAGGTGTACCACTGACACTGCCAGGTGCAAGAACAGGAATGTGTGTGGGTGCAGAAAGCCTCATTAGGCAGGCCTGGCCAAGCCTTCTCAAAAGGAAAGAGATGGTTTTTTCACCCTTTGAAGTCACCTGGGGATCTGCTCGCCCCTTCTTACACCCTGAACCGCTCTTTGGTCTCCTCTTTCCACACACTGTGCCATAACAGGCTTACGCTGCATCTGTGCATATATTGGTCTGAACATCCCGAGGTTGGAGGGAAAAAAAACAGCCAGGGAAGAGGTTCAAGTGCCATCTATTGGGGATCTCCCCTCATTACATCAAGGGAGACAAGGATGAGCTGGAAAAACCCCATCCATCCCCTCTTGCTTATGACCCTAACTGGGTGATGTCCAAGACAGACACTGGAGGTACTGCCAGTGCCAGGCAGGAAAGAAGCATCTGCCAAGGAAAATGCTAAAAGAGAATAGGAGGGCAGGAGCAGGATGAAAGCTGAGCCTGGAGCTTGCTTGGAGGAAGATGTGGACCCAAAGCCAGGCACATCTTGGTGTCCCAGAGCAGGGCCATCCACCAACTGATTCAAACAGAGTCCAAAGTATGTAGGTAAAAGCAGGAGAGAAGGACAATCCACAAAAAGTAATGAGCCTTGTTCCCAGAACAGTATGACTGACAAAGCAGACAAAGGGCACTAAGCTCTGTCCCTGAGCCAGCCACCAATCACTTGGAGCATTCCTCCTCCCAGTGTGTGAACTGCTGAGCCTGCGGGCTCCTCCAGAAGGGATCGTCTCTGACTCGGCCTCTGCGCGATGTCTGCCCTAGCACAGGCCAAACTAAGCTGAGTCCCCACCACACAAACCACAAACACCCCATGACCCAGCTGCAGGGGTGAAATTGCAGCACACACAAGGGCTCTCCAAGCTCTGACTTTATACCAGGAGTATGGGACAGGCAGCTGGGAAACATCCCACATCCCACACATGAAGGAGCCCTTCAGTAAGGCTATAAGCAACCAAAGGTGAGAACTGCCCACCATTACCTTAAAGACTCTGGGTCAATGTCCCAGAACTGAGCCAGCTGCTGTCATGCAAACACTTTGGACATTCAGGGAGAATCAAGAAGGGCTGGTTAGAGGTGGCTGAGGGTAACAGCTATCTGTTCTCTTTTAGATACGTATCTTTTAGGCTAATCTGAGCAATGAACAACCTAGGATACATGTTTTGGCATATGCAGGTTTTGACTGCCATAAAAGAGGAAAAGAAAGAAAAGGAAATTGAAGAGATGCTATATGATAGAGAAACAATGACCATTCCAGCATAGGCCACGTGACATACATTAGAAGAAGAGACAATCCTCTTAACAGCACTGCTGGGCAGCCCCATCTCTGTTATAATTCCCTTGCTGCCCATTCTCTCCCTGCAAATTGCTTGGGCCAATTGGAAAGTCAGCATGTGGCTGATGCAACGAGACCCAGAGAGAGAAGTCCATTTACACTGTGCTTCTCCTGCTGGTACTGCAGACATTTGTTCCTCTGCAAGAGGGCCTGGAAGGGCCCCATGACACCCGCTCGGTAACAGGCTGCTGGGACAGCACTCACAGTTTAGCTTGGCCAGCCAGAAACTCCAGGGTAGCAGGGCAGCCTGGCTCCTCAGAAACACAAGCAAAGAGAAGTAATGATTTCTGCTTTGGATAGCTTCTTTCTAATCCCTGGAGAAGAGGAATTGTCTCATCTGACCTTCTTTCCTTCAAACACAGCTCCTGCAACTCACTCGCATCTCTTCCTTTTCAAACGCCTTCTCGATAACAGTCCTCAGCTGGGATCACACACTGCTTCTGAGCCCAGCCATGTAGCCAGGAGCAGTCAGTCCAAAGATGAAAGAAACATCCAGTCTACCCCCACAGAAAGAGCCTACCAACTCATCAGCTGCCTCAGACTTAAGGTCTTTAGGTCAAAGACAAGAAACCTCAAGCTATAATGGTTAGAATGGCAGCAGCAGAGAGAAAGGTCCTAGGGTCCTGCAAAAATGGGAAACTTTTAAAGCAAAAGTGCTAGGAAATGAGCACACACAGTCTCTGAAGAGGAAGGGAGAAAATATTATTGTGGTTCCTGGTTTGATGGGGGGAAATTCCTTTCTGGAACTTCCTGGCTGCCCAGACAGCCTCTGGGCTTATCCCAAGTGTATAAATAAAACACAGCTTTCTACATCAAAGAGGTTTCCCAGTTCCTCTAGTTGGATACTCCATCTAGATATGTATTTGTGAGCAGCTTCAGTGCTTCTAAGGGAAGTGATAAAAGAGCCAGGTTAGTATCACCAGGGAAAGAAATTCTAGGAAGAATTTCCAGGACGTGCATGTTTGAACTTGTTGCCTTAATGTGGGCACAATGCACGGATGAGGAGAGCAACAGCCAACAGCCAGGCCACACCCATGCTGTACCCTGCCTGGGCCATCCTAGGCAGCTCCTGGCCACTGTGCCCTGCTTTGAGCCTGGCCAGACTTGTCAGACTGCCATCAGATGAGCAGAAAACACCAGCCAGCACTGGTGATATTTCACAGAACTGTTAGGATTCCCATCTGCCTCCCTGCACCCCATCTCCAGCTGCTGCCAGGCTCCAGTTCATCACTGGGCAGGGAAGACAGTTTTGGGTCTGCTGAAGTCAGTGTGTGAACCTATGCTGCTGAATGGCTCAGCATGGCAGGGAAGGCTGGGAGAGGAGCAGGAGCACTGCCTGAGGCCTCTGCGGGAGTGACAGCACAGCAGAATCCTCAGAGAAAGGCTTGCAGGTAAAAGACATGGCCCTTAAAATAACTGTAGAACTGCAAATGACTGAGGACTTGTGGCCACAAACCAGCCATAAGCAAATGGAAGGGGTCCAAGCATCCAATAAAACTGCACTGTGAGGAGCAGAAAAAGATAACTTGTCTTCACAAGCCTCTGCCTCAAAAGCTCGGATTGCTAGACTGGCCAAGGAGCAGCCTTAGAAGATTTTGACATGAGAATAAATCACAAGCATGCTGTTTAGTCCTTGTTTTCTAAACCCTGTGATTGCACATTGCACCTGTACCTCCTCCCCAACTCTTCTAGAGGCCAAGACCAAATGATGAAACCTTTATCAGTTTCCCACAGCTAAGGACAGTTTTTTGCAGGCAATTCACCAGAAATTCCACTTGAAACAGCTCTCTAGGCTGTGTAAACAAGGATGAAAACAGCCTTGGGAGGGAGGAAATGAGATTTGGCATCAGAAACCGTGAGCTCTGCATGCAGTCACGATAGCACTACAAGTGGTCAAAAAGGTGGGGGGGTGGGGGTGGCAAGAAAAGATGGGCTAAGACAAAGGGCTGATAAAGAGTGGGGGGTGAGATGCTTTCATGGAGGTCTTATCATCCATTACTCCCTCATTTCTCTTTGTTTCCAAGCTCGTGAAAAGCCTCTCCTGTGTGGGACCCGACTCCCCCAGTGCCTGCATTGCCGGCCGGCCGGCCCCAGGGGGCGCAGGAGACCGCGGCTTGGCGCTGTCCCGGCTCTCCCTGTCCGGCCGCTCTGCCGGGAGCAGGGACGGCGGGATGCAGGGCTCCAGGGGTGCGGGGCTGCCCCACCTCTGCCGGCGTGCGTGTTCTCCTGCCTGGGCTGAGGGCACAACCGGCGTTACCACGGAGCAGCAACGAGCTGCTTTATATCGGCGAGCACACGTTCAGGCAGGAAATTGCACTTTAGTAACCAAAGGTCTGGGTGTCTCACACATCCAGCCAGGTTGCTGATCCCAGGCTCTGCAAGCACCCTTGGTGCAGAAGGCCAGAGTGAAAGGAACAGGTCTGCCTCCGAATCCCACCCTAGGATGACCTCTCCTCATTCGAGTGTTTGAGAAGTGGACACCAGAGCCTTTACACACGTTACAGCCCCACACCAGGCTCCTAGCCCTAAAGGGCAAACCCAAGTATGGTCACACACCTGACACCACTCAGAGGAGACAATGCAGAGAAAAACTCTCCATCTCAGTTTCCACACCACAGACAGCATTCCTAGAGGTATTAATGAGTCATTTTCTGGAGCCTGTTTTTAAAAAAACTCTCCTCTTTTTCAGCCAGATCTATTCAGATGTATTCTGGTTGCCCTCTAGATGGATAATGGGCCCAGATACACAGCACCAAATCCCCTGAATAAACCTGCTCACGCATCACAAAGCCACACATGTAGCAGGTGTGTGGGACTCCATCTCTAGGAGACATGCGTAGCAAACGGCAAAAAAACCAGGACAGACAGATTCAGTCCAAAGGATCAGATGTTCATCTCATCAGTTCCCAGCCCTCCTCTTTTCTTCCTCATAAACCCAAGGGATGACTTCTGAAGAGCCAGTGTAATTTGCTTATATACGGCAGACACTCATCATACCCACAGCTAAATGGAATTTCAGTATACTGCCCACTTCCTTGCTGCTATCGTCACCATAGTGCACCATCATCACAGTACCAGAGCTGTCCCAACACGGCCTGTGGTTGGGATGGTTGGATGCTCAGGTCACATACTGCATAGTGGAGCAGCAGTCCCACCAGATTGACTGGAGCCACACAGATAAGAAGAGACACTCGTTATGTCAGTGTTCATCTCAGCCCTGGCCCGTGTGTCCTGACACTAATGCGGTGGCTGCACTGACAGAAATGAAACTCAAGTTATGGCAGGAGTCAGGCTAAGCGGGTGACAGCCAGAAGGAGTTAGGAGGAAGAGCTATGATTAGACCAGACAGATAGGTCAGGAGGAGTATGTGACTCGGAGCACTGCAATTAGCGTCCTGACCAATGGAGTTTTGTTCCTGCATTTCAATGCAGGTTCGCTGCTGTCAGTCAGATACCTTTCTGTGCTGTTCTTCAGAGGACATAGAAAAGCTCAAGGCTCAAGTACATTCACGTACGAGAAACTCAATAGCACCATTCCCAAGAGATGGAGTACCACAAGGATTGGTGTAACTGAATACACCTGAAGGGGTGTTCCTTTAAAAATGTGATCAGTCCCTCTATAATTTCATACAGCAATATTAGTGTAATCTTAAAATCTCCAGGTTTTACCTGAAGACAAAGGAAGTTATTTTCTACAAAGCCTGATGAAAATTAGCCAGGCTTTGAAAAATTACTGGTTTGTAAGGTTTCATTTTTATCTCCCAGGTTTTATGTAACTTTCTCCTTAAAAATATAAAAAAGTGTTAATTAAACAGAGCTCACTATTGTTATATGCCACTATCATGAAGACAGCAATAATAAAACTGCATAATTACAACCCATTTTACTTTCCACCAGATTTTTACTATTTAGGAAAAACGCTATAAAGGGTCATGAACACCAGAAGGCAAAGTTTTTTAACTAAGGGGATAGAAGATTTAAAGGCTCAAGGCCCATGTCCACAAAAAAACCCACTGTTCCCTAAAATGGATCTTGGGAGAAATCAACTACCTAAGTCCAGGCATGCAACCCTTAAAACCCTGCCTAATCCCCTGGGCTCATAGACTATGTCTATACCAGTAAATTAAACGTGCCCAGGACTGTTCTCTGGCACCGAGAGCCCTGGCACAGGATGGCTTGCACCAATAACATTAAACTCTTTCATCCTTCAAGCAAGGCATTTGAATCCAAGTCGTTGTTGGGAACGGCCCCTGGCCCACAGTAACTCCCTCAGTCATGCCTGGGAATTGTCTGGAAAAGTGTTAACTGGCACAGGCCAAAACCATGGCAAGAATAAATTAAATGGAATCAGCTATTAATTTCTAGACGATGGAGTTGTACTGCCCCAGATACAGATTTACTGATACAGACATAGCCCTAAAATCCTACTGTGTGGACATGTATAATCTATACATACTTATATACTATCTATATAATATACATTTAGCTAGAATATTTTGCATTCATACCGTATACTTACAAGTATCAAGTTTGGTCGGCATACGAAGCATTTCTTGGCAAAAGTGTGGCAGATAGGTGTTTATGTTGCTGCTTGACCAGCCATCAGCAGTCCTTCCTTTCAAGTGTCTTCATTCCAAGTGTCCCTTCCAGTTAATGGGAATTTCTAGCTTCTCAGACACTGCAGTTTTATTCTGAATAACTGGAACCATTTGGGGGCAATTTTCACATCGTTTTTTACAACTGGACAGTCTATTTGTCCCTGCTTAGAGGTGTTTGTCTAGAGATTGCCTTTGCTTTTTGAGGCTTCTGAGGTCGTGAATCTCTAAGATTGTTTCATGTCTATCTTGTACATAATTTGGCAATTCCCAGTGTAAAGCCCAGGACTCTATTGTGACTGAGCACCTCATGTCCACCTTAACAGAGAAGAACCTGAACCACCAGCTCTACCTGCTCCTCATGGTAAATAACCCTGCAGCTCTTCAGAGCTGAAAGCCCTTGCTCTGTCCTGTCTGCCTGACGTCAGTCACATGATGTCCTTTCACAGAGACAAATGGGACACACAGGGATGGTGGGATCGGCACAGCAATTGTGGGACCATTCCTGTTGCATATACAGGACCTTGAGTGTCTCCCAAATTACAAAGCACACTTGGATTTCCCCTGGCAGTAATAGCTGGTTTTCCCTAAAACTAGTCCAGCCAAGTCATGTGGAGGCATAGGGTATTTATTTACAGGCTTAGCTTTCAGACCACTCCACTTCTCCATGGATAGGATGGCATCCTCTGTCCATGCAGTGGTTTTGCTTCAGCAGTGCAACATGAGCAGTTGCTGGTCTTGACTTTTACAGGAAAGATCTTCAGCTACATAGTCAAAATCCCATGCTGTTAGAAAGGAAACCTTTCATTCACATCAACTTGTCTATTAAATTTTGTCAGGTACTTGTTCAAATAAAACAATATGCTGTACATGTCTTAGGTGCAGGGCATGGCCTCTGAAGGGTTTGGACAATACCTGGGTTTAGGCTGTTTCATTGTACCAGAGGTGTCTGAATCAGCATGAGCTAAAACTCGCTGCCTTAAGACCTGACTGCCCACAGTGTGCAATGCTGGGACACTCACAGAAGCCTTTTGCTCTGTGCAGTGGATCTATCATGCTGGTGTGGCAGTCTGAGCTTGGAAAGTCTGCTCAGCAGGACCCTGGAGCTGACTTGCCAGGCCCACCAGGCATGCCAACACCTTTAAACTAGTGGACATGTAATGGATATGTTACCATACCAGCAGATACATGGGGATATATAGTGGACAGGCTGGGGAACAGCACCCTTCCAGCCGCAGTTGGTGGTTCTGAGGGACCCGCGGAAGCAAAGCCCGGGGCTAGTCTCCAAGCTGCCCCACAGCCCGCGTGTGAGCGGGAGAGCAGATCCTCACAGCTGGAGACCTGAGCCAAAAGCCGGAGCAATATAGCCGGTGATTGATGCCGCTGAGTCAAAAGGAAATGACCCACAGTTAGCGATCCCTGCAGGAAGTGCTGCAGGGATGCAGTCACACGCAGGCCCGGCCCTGGCAGGGCGCTCTGTGAGAGCGGAGCCGTGCCCGNCGGATGGGCCCCTGGGCGGGACGGGCCTTAGCCGGGACGGGGCTCCTGTCGCCACACCAGGGCGGTGGCACCGAGCCCAAGGGGAGCGTGGCCTCGGCCGCCTCCGCCGCCCGACGCACGGATCCAGCGCTCGGGTTTGTGGCTGCCTTCACACACCCTGTTCTGAGCTTTCCTCATCCCGGCGCAATCCCTTCTGGTAACAGTTGGGACATTGAGGCCGATTGCAAGACTGCGTGTGCGAGTCCCTGCCAAGATTTTCCCATTGTCACAGCTCACTGAGTTCCTTCCCCTTCCTCCACCCACCAAATCCTGCTGGGTTACTGGAAAAGCTGCACTCCAAATGTACCAGTGTCTTCAGGCCACCTATCGCATAAAGGGATTTTTCCAGGAAAGGCACATAACACAATCACAGTCATTCCCGTCTTCTTTGCCACTTGAAATTGCTTTTTTCCCACTCCTGAAAAGGGGTGGTAGACAAGTTACTAGAAAGGCAATAAATAAATAAATAAATAAATACATAAAGTTTGGTGGATCTGTGGCCTTCAAGGTCCAGCCTAGTCCATATAAAACCCACTCCAGTCACTAATTCTGCCATTTCATGGTGACCAGCCAGCAGGTGTGCAGATTGCCTAGAGAGTGTCTCCTCCTCCCTACAAACCTTAGGAAATTTGTGGGACGCACGCAACAGGATGGGACCTCACCAACCAAACAAAACAAAATAAAAGAACTCCACACAAATAAACAAAAAAACCCACCACCCCCCAAAAATCTGAGGAGACAATATTCTCTAGGACTCAGAACAGTAAGAATCAAAATTTCTGTATTCCACAGTGAGCTTACAATTTCCCATTCCTTGGTCACATTTCTTAATCTCTCTGAGCCTCATAGTTTTCAATATAGCACCATCTTACCCACCTGCGCAGTGACTGGTGCATTCTGGTGAAGGTCATTATGAAGGCAGGCACTTTAATTACATGTTTAAAGTGACAATTGGATCTTTTTATGATCATGACCTGAAGGAAAACCAGACTGCCTATTAACTAGAGGCCATTAATGAAGGCATGGAAGGCAGGACTGTGAAGTTCTTGTTCTCTTTCTTAAGGACAGATTATTCTGTACTTTTGCATAAGCCAATTAGTTTTTAAATGCCTTAGCTTCCCAAACTGAAAAAATGGAGGAAAATGCGTATTGCACAGAAGCAACATGAGATTTATTTATATATATAACACTGGCAAGGTTCTTGGAAGTTGACAGATAAAGCATGTCACATAAGAACAAAATAAATAGGGCCAATAGCTCTATTGTGAAGTAAGTAGGAAATATCTTAGTCTTTATGATGCTGAGAAATATAAGGAATGAACAGCCTTTTTACATTGTGTTTTTCACTCTCTTGCTGAGCATTCCCTGCTAGATAGAACTCAGAAGGACTCACATGTTTTTGTCATAGCACATCAGACATAACCATACGGAGAGTGAAATGCAAACAGAGAAACAACCAGAAGCTTTCTTGTACCATCAAAGACGTAGAAAAAGGGGCAAGAAAAGGTGGCAAACCACAAAGTTTGCCCAACAGAGAGGCCAAAACAGGGAAGAGCAGTATCAAAAGCAGCCACAGGCATCTGAGAGGAAAGCACAAGTGAGTGGGAGGAAGACAATGCAATAATACAAAAATAAAGCCCCTAGCCCATTTGGGCATGTTTGGATTAAAGGGCAGGGGCAAGACAGACTGACAACGATCTTGGAGCTCTTCCCCAGGGAGCAAGGCATTGGGTGGTTTTTGTATACAATAAAAAAGCTTTAGGCACTTCTGTTCATGCCAGCTCCCTTTATTGAACTGGCGTCTTCCCCCAGGATGGCTTTCCCCAGCAGCCTTACCTGAACCCTTCAGGCAAGTGCTGCTTTTTCCCTGCCCACAACAGCAGTGAGAGACAACACCCACCACACACACCTTCCCCCACCATTGCCTGCCCCACTAGACCTACCAAGACTTCTCTGTCTCTGGGCATTCTGAGGACAAAAGTCACAGGGTTTAGTCACATTTTAGGCGGTCACTCTATCCCCACTGACCTAACACATGAGAACAATTAAGTGATGCTGGCCAGCTGCACTGTATCCTCACAAAGGAGCTCGCAAGGAGCCAGCTCTGTACACAGTACCTGTAGTTGTGCAAACTGGAAAGCAAATAGGAAACCTCCCTTCTGTCTGTAACTCCAGCAAGGATACACACATGGCAATACCCTGACATGCTTTTTTTAATGGCTTTTAAAACATTCAGTTCTTTCTCCACAATTCAGAATCCTCTGCATCCCTGTAGCACAGCACACACAATGCAGGTGGATTCAAAGCCCCTACCTCCATCTAAAACTTTTCTATAAGAAGTCATCCTCACAGCCCCACTCATCACCCCTAAGTAAATTCTGCTCCAGTTTCGGCATCTTCCATGCACTTCTGGAACCTCAGGACTCCTCCTCGTCTGAGAAGACCTCACAGTTTAAGAACAGGTCCTGTAGTTCCCCTTTTCTCCACTGTGAGCTGTGGAGAGCTGGACTAGTGGGAGCCCCTGGACTCCACACTTGAATGGTTGGGAGAAGTAGAGCAACCCAGAAAACACAAGAAAAGCTGACAGCACTGCAGGCTTTTTCATGCCTCCAGGTAGTTGGGGTGTGATCTGACCCCATCCTGCTTGAAGAATCTTCCAGTCAAACTGCCCACTGTTCTTTAATGAGATGCATGAGGCAGAAAGGACACAGCCTGGTTTCTCCCAGAAGCTTGGCTCACTAGATTGATGGCAGAGTGCTTCTGGTGTAAAATGATGGGAAAAGCCTGAGTATCAGAGCTGTTGTTTCTCCTGGCTCAAAGGTTCACCAGGGAAAACTGGTCCCTTTGCTTTCCTAGATCTGAGGAGCTTGGTTTGACTCCAGAGAGATTAAAGGTGCTGAAATGGGAGGGAGGGAAGGATCCTGCCATTAACAAAAGGCTGGTTGCACGTCTGGGGAAGGAGTATACACCATCATTAAGATATCTATGTTCCCTCTGGGAAGCCTTTGACCTAGAGTAAGGATCTGAGTTCAGTGTCATTCTTCAGGTGGTAATTAAGCAAAAGGCTGGAGGAAGCAATCTCTTCAATCTCTCTCTCCTGCTCCTGTCTCCACAGACATCTTGCACCATGAAACAAAAGTCTTTACCTGTGCACAGCCCTTATCTATTACCAAGTGTTGGGAAAGCTGTGACTTCAGGAACTGTTAAGAAAAGGTCACTGAACTGCTAAAATCTGACAGTATTTCCATCACATCCAAAGCACAGCAGCCAGTTTGCTCTCTGCACCTCCTTCCCTAGCTACAATAAAGCGGGCAGCCCAGCAGTTAATGCTGGCAACTCAGAGTAATTGAATTTGCACAGGGCCCATTTCCAGCCCTGCTATTGTGCAAGTCTGGGAAAGGCACCAATTCTCCCTGTGGTCTCTCCCCCGCCCCCCCGTGTGAAACAAAGCACCCATCAAGCAGCAGGCTTGCTTGTCTGAATGAATTAATAGCTGTAGAACAACCTGAGTTCTACACAGGTCCGTCAAAGCCATTATCAGGACTGATGCTGGCTATCACCCCCTCGTTCAGAAAAAAAAGGCACACAGAGGCTACATCAGGCAACTGCAGAATGACCCAGTCTCAGGGAGAAATTTGACATCATGCAGATACCTAACAGTAACATTTATCAGTCAGGACTTACATAGACTTGACTTGAACCAGGCAATCTGGAGTTTGTAGCCATCCCCTTAGCTTCTAAGGCCTGGAGCCTTAAAGGATTTAAGCATCTAAATATCATCAGCGGCCTGAAACCTAAATACCTTTGAAGAGCAGGGCCTCAGGATTAGCCTGCTAACCAGAAGAGTCTAACTTCATGCCACTGGGAACACCAGCCCTGATGTTTCACCTGATACTTGCAAAGAGGCAATTGAGGATTGAGAACCCACCTTGTTAATTAAAGCAGGGTAGTATCTTGCTTCTTAGTAGGGAGATATAATCAATGTTAATCTTTTGGGCGTGCTACTAAATATCCAAAGGGGATGTTTGTTTTGCAATTTCCCTCTTCCTTAATAGCAGGCAATGGTAGGCTTTTCCCTGCCCTGCACAATCAGCCACCCTGCAAATCACAGCTATAAATATTTTGGCTTGTTTGATGGCTGTAGCATTTCAGCGTCTTTCACCTCTAGCTTCCCCTCAGCCATTATGCATTGCTCCTTTGTGGCAGAGTTTTTGAGCTGATCTCATCCTGTTAAGCTACACATGCTGTGAGCTCTGTGTAGACCTTTCCTCACGCTCTGGATTCCAAGCTGATCCATACCATGTACCTAAAGGAGTAGTAGCAAAGGAGAGCAAGCTCCTGCCTTGGGCAGCTCAGAGAAGATGCAAACCATTTGCCTGAGCCACCAGACACTGCCAAGATGTCCATCTCTGACTGAAGAAGATGCACTGGATTGGGAGGCAGGGTAGACTGAAAAAGCAAATAGGGAAGGAAGGGGATAGGATGGGTAGTCAGGAGAAGGACAAGGGTAAACACAGCAGGGAAAGGCTATAGCAAGAAAGGCAGTGGGGGAGAGGCAGGATGTCTAGGGAGAAACAAGGTTTGAAATGGAGTGGGATGACTGTCAGAGTGGGCATGGCTTAGAGTCAAACATGAAGTTTAGCTGAGGAGCCAATGTATATGGAAGAGTGGAGATCATGTTGACAAAGGCAGTTGTGGATATAGATGGAAAATCAAGATACTGACATACTTAGATTCCTGCCAGCCAAGTCCTAGCTATGGAAGCAGTTTTGAAGTTGTACGCAGTGGCCTTAGCAAGGGCAAAAAAATTCATCTGCTTTTTACAATGCGGCTTGAGAAACCTCTGATATGATGTCTAGAGAGGACATACCTAACATGTGACTGGAGAGGATGAAACGTTGTAACCTGGAGACTTCTCCTACCCATAAAGTTTGGGGGAGTTGAGGATAGTTTGTGAGTAAACAGCAGCAGAAGGTGCCATTAGTATTTCTGGAGGAAGAAGGGTGGAAAGGGTGTGCAGAGAATGTGGATGGATTGAAGGAAAAGCAAAGCCGGTACTGTTGTTCCTGGCCTCTTGGGCAACCACGTGCAAGTGCCCTAGATGAAGCTGGCTTTGCTGCAGGCTTTACAGCTAATGCCATTTTAATTTCTGACATGTCACTAATGGAAAAAGATTTAACATGTATTTATTCAATGTCACTAAAAATACTCCAGCAGTTGCGGAGTAAGGAGGATAGGGCTGATTGATGGGGGAGGGTGGAGAGGACCTGCACTTTTGTAAAGACTGAAATGTGATGCAAGCAGGATTTGGAAAGACTCTCTCCCAGTAACTGCTAAGTATCCTCTGCCATGAAAACCTGCTGTCAAGTGTCATGTCAAATCAGGGAAACTTTAGGCAGAGACTGAGAGAGATCCTTTTCCTAAGAGCAGCCCAATGGATGGAAAGTAATTGCTCTGCTCTGGCATTGCCTGAACCTGTCAGGTTCTCACTAAAAACAAATACTCTTTCCCTGCTAATGAAGGAAAGGTTTAATCTCGTTTCACTCCAGGTGAATATATTCAGTACAGTGAGTCCCTTTGCCACTGTTAGCACTCATGTGTTAGCAATGAGTGGTCTTCTGGCAGGTTTTAATCTATTTCACAAAGTCTGTAGGAAGTGTGGGGCAATAGGTCAGCTGAGAGAGCAGCTGGGTGCATCATTTTCTTCCCCCTTCTCCTATGTGGTGCAAAGCAGGTCACTGGCTCTTGTCTTGTGCTTTTATCCCTTGTCCCTGCATGGAGAGGCGTGGATCTGCAGCGAGGGGTGGCAGAGGGCCTTCTTGCCCCCAAGCTGGATGCAGCCTTGGTGTACAGACTGTGCAGGCTGTACAGCTCTGCCCCTACTTCCACACTGTGTGACCTGGAAGGTAGGCAATACACCACGGCTCCCTGCCCTCCCTTGGTAAACCTGCCCTGCCTTCTGCCAAAATAACAGAGGGGATTTAACGCTTCCTGGGCCAGGGCTGACCATGATGTCCGGAGTCCTCCAAGCCAAATGGGCTTTTGGTCAGTAAATCACAAAACAATAGGAGGCTTTTTTGCTCACAGTATGCAGCTCTGTCCCCATGCTTGCTAGAGATGGGCTCACACAAAATGTTAAGATTCAAGCCTCCATGAGCACCAAGGGAATTCAGATCCAGATTAGATAGTGCTTGGATGCTTTGGTGATTGGCACCTTGAAAATTACATAGATAGACAGAGCACAGCGGAAATAGATGGGACTTTGCAGCTTTGGCTCTTCTCTGCTAGTTATAATTATTTAAGATGATGTTCCACATCACATTCAAGCTCCTGTGCAGATAGCAGCGGCAGAGAACAAGAGATCTCTGCCACCTAGGAGAGGATTATGTGGATATGACAATGTTCAAACCCACTGGGCTCTGCCACGCTGCATTATTTAAGCCCAGTAACCAAATTTAGTAACCAGCCCCTGAGGCGCTGAGAGAAAAACACAGCTTCCAGAGCTCCTTCTCTGCAGTCCTGTCGGCTTCCTCCCTTAAAGGAGCCACCGGCTTTTCTCTTCCTCCCTCAGCCCCACCAGCCAGGCCTGACATTGTTCCCACCAGAGCAATGGAGTCCCTTGCACAGGTGTAACACATGACCCAGGTATAAGCTGTCACACACAGTGTGAAGCCTTGGGAGCCCAGTGCAGAGTTACCTGCATGGGGAAAATGAGCCATCCCAGCTCCAGGCCTTCAGGATGCAGGGCACAAAGGTTTCATCTGTGCAGTGAGGTGTGAGCTCAAGTATAGACAGGACAACCCTACCATCAATGCACAGCCTGTGTGGACCACTGGCTGCTGCCCAGGTGTAGTTCTGTATTAGATATCTCTGTGTACTCGGGCTCCTAGTGCTCCCCACTCTGCCCAGAACTGGCTCTCACCTTTTCAGGAGCTTTGCAGCTCCATCTAAATCTGTGCATAAACATGCCTGCTGCTGAAGTGTATGGACAGAAGCAATTCTGGACATACAAACAGGTTCAGACTTGTGCTTGGGTGAAGATCTCTCCTTGCCTCCCTTGCCTACCAAGTGCCGCAGATGACGGGAAGAGGTGAGCACAGCTCTAACTCCCACCAGCTCTGGCCTCCCCTCAACAGCAGAGCTTTGTCACTGCTCCATAATGTCACAATGCCAAACAATGGCACTTGTTAACCAATTTTCAAAAGGAATAAAGCCAAGGGAGACTGAGAGGCTTGGGCAGACTCTCTGCCAGCATCTCGGACTGTAGGTCATCTGTCTTGCGTTCAGTGAGCAGGTGCTCTGCCACAGCAGGCCCTTAACTGCCCAATTAGATGGGAGTGCCCCAGTCCATGTATGTGTCCAAGCTCTCTGGAGCAATCTATGGGAAGGAGAGGCTGAACAGAGTAAATATTTAACCAGTGCTGTGTCAAATGCAAACACATGTCCACTGTGGTGTTTGTCATCACAGGGCCCTGATCTCATATGTACACTTGAGGCAGTGCAGCTTAACTCCCCACTGATTCTGGCAGAGCTGGCTTGAGAGATGCAGAATTTACCTTGGCATGTGAAGAGGTCATTTCAGTAAAACCCAAGCTCAGCCTCCAGGAACCATGAAATAGTGTTGAGACCTGCTGGTACTGTAGGTGACTCCCGCCACCATGGCTATTAACTGCAAGGCGTATCCTCTCCACCGCAGCAATCGGACGCCACTGCCTCTTAAAACTGTCTGCTGTCTCTTAGATCCCTCCCTGGCCTTCTGCCCAGAGCCCCAGAGGCAGAGTCGGAGACTGGTGTTTACAAACAGTCTTTTAAACCGTGTGCGGAATGAGAAAAAGGAGCAAGCCCAGCTGAACGGCCCTGGGAGGAGCAGATCTCATCAGAGCTTGCACGGAATGTCTTCCTGAGCCACCTTTCTTGACCTAGATGAGCTCTGAGCTTCAAGGACAGGGAACAATGGCAGTAGTGAGGGGGCTCTCCAGGCAGTCTGGGCTCCTGCCAGATCCATCTCCCATGAGCTGGGCCTCTCTGGTTGCTACCATGCCAGGGAGCATACAGCAATGCTGATCATAAAGACCAGCTCTGCAAGGAAAGAAAGATTTTGGGGTTGTATGGATGGTATCAGCTAGTCCCCAGGGCATGGAATCTCTACCATTTTGTGCCATTCCCAGACACCAAACTGTGGGTATTCAGGATTGTTTGGGCTTTTTAATTTCTGTGTTGTTGTTGTTGTTTATGCAATTCTCAGCCTGACCAAACTTGAAAATGGGTTATTTATCACATACCTCGAATGCCATGACACATATGGCCTATTGCACCAGTGCCCCTAAGTTGCCCCTACCCCACAGCCATTCTATCTGTAAACCACAAGCTCTTTCCCGGTATTCCTATTGTTCAAGTGACCACCAGAGCCTATACCAGCATTGACCTCCGGTGGATGGTCCCGGCAAGCAGGCGACACCCAGTATAAACTGAATTCTTCTCCCTCTGGGAGCCCTTGTGCCCAGTCAGCTCTTCCCTCCACTGCACAGACCCCCAACAAGATGCTGTGAGTCTGTGCCAGCAAGGATACTGGCTGTCATGTGGACATCAGTCCTTGGAGAGCTGTCCTCATCCAGCACAGGACACCAGACTCCTGTCAGCTGCTGGCTGGCTCCTGCTGCGCAGTGCTGGGTGTGACACCCGAGAGCAGGGTCATTTTCTGTAAAGACAATTTATTTGAGTCCTTTTTGAGGTCCTTTTTCTCCCCCTCTCAAGGGGGAAACTCTCTAGCGTTGCTGTTGTGGGAGAAGTTATTCTGCCAGAACTTTTAAAACAGTTGCCTATGGGGACATAGTATGCTGGAAAAACAGTCATTTAATTCTGGTGTGATCACTTCAATTCTTGAGCCTGGCTTTTTCTCTCCCTGCCATCCACTGGAAATTAGCTTGCTCAATTCAGTTGCAAGATCTTTGCAGGCAAGGATGAGAGGGCCGTGGTGTGGCCCGCGATAGGACAGCTGCCCGGTGCTCCTCGCTGCTTCAAACCAGCAGCAAAGCGTGCAAAGCCAGCGTGCGGCCTGCTCTTGGGAAGGGATGTGACTCCCCAGCCTTTTCTGCAGACCCACATGGAAACCCAACCATGAAAATAAAAATAACAGTTCTGGTGAGAGCACAACAAAGACTTTCAGCGGCTGTGACTAACATTAAACCACTTGGCAAAGGGCTTCTCACTCTCACTCTCTGCCTTTCCTACTCTCCAGGAACCTCAGAAAGGGCATAACTGGAATCCCTGTCTGGAAAAGGGGAGGACAAAGAACATGTAGATGCCCAGCCTGGGATTTCCTACAGCTATTGCTTATACCAGGCAGACAAGAGCCACGTGCAGCAGCTCCAAAAGCAACTCACAGGAAGGGAAAGGCGTGAGATTGTTTGTGTGAAATGTATACATCAGGACGGGCTGAGGGCAGCCCAGACCTCTGTTTCCCTGGAAGTGGAAGCAAGGCCTGGGGTTTTGCCAGCAGCCTGCTGCCACCCAGCCTGCTCTTATGCTAGCAGGATTCATCTGCAGCAGCAAACATCCAGTCAGAGGAGATTTTCAGGATAGGTTGCTTGGCAGGGAGGGAAGGGGCGAGGGCACAGAAGAGGATAAACCTGTAATGTTCCTTAATTGCGGTACAGAAGCAGCCTCAGATTTCCTCCTAGGGCTCAAACTTACCTTGGCAGAGCTCTTATCAGTGCTCAGCCACACTCGCACACAGGGGAAGAGCCACCACTGCCTGGTGCACCAGGCCCTTCCTGGGACTGCAGGCTCCATTCTTTCTCTGCCCTAGACTGACGCAGCTACAGCCTTCCTCAGGGCTGAGGCGGTGGCAGCTGAAAGCCACAGCAGACACGTGGATGCAGCAGAACCAGCCAGACAGAAGTTATACTCTGGCACAGGCCGGATGAGGTGGTTGCTGGTGGAGGAAACTACTTGGGGGTTAGAAATCTGCTGATGGCCTTTACACAGAAGCTGGCTCAGGAGAGAAAACCCTTGTTGAGTAGTTCAGCTCTGTCCTGTCTCCTCTATGCCACAAAGCACATGCCACTGGTGTACGACCCTTCTCATTAGATGGCTACACTGGCCATGGCCCATCATTAGCTGCTGAGCAGCAGCCTTCCTTCCCAGCTGGGCATCCTCTCTACAACGCTAAACTCCCTGAGAAGGAGGGAGCAGGGGAATAGCACTCTTAAAGCAGTCTGCCCTGTAAACCATGACCTCAATATTGTTTGCACTGAAGTCCAAAAGCAGGAAGAAGATCACCCTCTTCATATTTTTTGTGGGCAGTCAATAACTAACCTCTGGGACCTGGCTGCTTACAAGAGGGAAAATTTCTAAAAGACAGCAATAAAGAGGACGTGGGTGCAGGGGGAGGAGGAAGGCGGGGAGGGGGAGAGGAGGGATACGTATGTCACAGCTTACCTCAGAGCCAGAATTAGAAGCTGGGTAAAAAAAATAAAATCACAGCAGGAAATAATGTGTGGCTTAAAATAGCAACATCAAATGGGAGCGAGAATGGGGAGTGGGTGGCATTTGAGGTTGCTGCTCTGTTCCTCCCTCAATGGCAGGGTGATTAATATGTCTACGCTACTTGTATTTATGTAACAAAGGGCACTAAAGGCCAAAGCTGCATTTTCACCAACACTGCAGGGGAGTCTGAATCTTTTCTTCCCCCCATAGTATTAAATGGGAGGATCTGCACTTGTGCTTCCTGCCTCAGAAGCCAAAAAAACAATCTTAAAAAAATCCGTGCTTCAGCACTGCACATACAGTGACATTTCCACAGCTTGGCATGGTGGCACACAGACCTTTAAGGCTTTGAAAGCATTCCTGCTGTCTTTCATGGCTCCCCACAGAAAAAGCCTGTTCCCAGAGAACACCTGTAAACGTGTTTGGGTTGTCTCTGGCTGGAGGCTGCGCTGTAATAGCAGGCAGGGTACCACTACATGTTACTACACATTTTCATGCTTGTTCTCTGTATTTGCAGTGAATCATAGATCTCTGAGATGGATCATGCAGCCCATTTCCTTGCCAGCACAGGATTGTTCCCAGCCATGTACTTAAAACCCTCACGTTTCTCTTGGGAGACAGTGATTCAGACTGATCACTCTTTTCTCTTCATGCTTTGTATCCTGAGAACTGCATTAAAGACTTGAAAGCACTCATGTGTTTTGATAAGAAAGGGATGTTGTTCTTGGGTGCATCAAGAACTGTTTAACCCACCACATCACTGTTCACTGATGAGTGGCTGCCGAATGTATCACGCTTGTTTTTTAGACTCCTCTGGACTAATAAGCAGAGCAGGCCAGCACTGAACTTGCAGTGAAAAGTAGGAAAGCATCCCAAGGGGTGGCAGGAGGCTTGTGTCTCAGGTGGCCACACTCAGCACCTCCCACTCATCTGAAAGGCCATGTGCTGCCAGAGTTCCCCCTTCTCGGTGTCTGGTCCCCTCAGAGAGCAAAGGCAAGAGCAAAGACCTTCCTTCATCTCCACACACACATAAGCCTCCCCCCCGCCCCAGTCACTACAATCAAAAAGCCTGCTTTCAAGTATCTGTACATGCAAATAGCTTAATACCAAGTTTGTAGTGTGATAAAAACCTGCTGCACAGGCCTGATCCTGATATTCCCTGACATCAGCAAATATCTTTGACATAAGTTGGGCCATGCTGCTGTCAGAGGAAGGAGAATCTGGCCCAGATCTAATGCAAATCTTCCCACAGGCAAGCAGAGCAGCATGATTTGTTTAAACATAGCATGCTGGTGGCTGCAGACAGAGATCACTCCCAGCAACTCCATCAACGTGCATAATATCCTGCTAGTTAAATCCAGCCGTGGTAAATATCTCCACCATGTTATCCCTCCAAGCAAATATAGTACCTGTATGGAAGAAATTCCTCAGAATGTTTCCTGTCTGGAGCTGAAGCTTGCCAGGGACTGAATTTCCTGTGAGGCTACAGTTGGGAATGCAAAGCAAAGAAGCTAAGAAGAAAATAAGATGATACATATTTGGACCTGCTTTACACAGATCCTCCTAAGCAAGCACGTTCCCCCCCCCCACCACTAATTTTA